>JAQZBX010001836.1:16153-78212 GCA_029593785.1 Cabassous unicinctus | reverse complement strand
GTTGGGAGAACTGGATATCTATAACCAAAAGAATGAAAGAGGACCCCTATCTCACCCCCTATACAAGAATCAACTCAAAATGGATCAAAGATCTAAATATAAAAGCCAGGACCATAAAACTACTAGAAGAAAATGTAGGGAAACATCTTCAAGACCTTGTAGTAGGTGGTGGTTTCTTGGACCCTACACCCAAAGCACGTGCAACAAAAGAAAAAATAGATAAATGGGACTTCCTCAAAATTAAACACTTTTGCACCTCACAGGACTTTGTCAGAAGGGTGAAATGGCAGCCAACTCAATGGGGAAAAAATATTTGGAAATCACATATCTGATAAGAGTTTAATATCCAGGATATATAAAGAGATGTTACAACTCAACAATAAAAAGACAAACGACCCAATTAAAAAATGGGCAAAAGACTTGAATAGACATTTCTCCAAAGAAGAAATACAAATGGCAAAAAAACACATGAAGAAATGCTCAACATCACTCATGATTAGGGAAATGCAAATCAAAACTATAATGAGATATCATTTCACACCTATCAGAATGGCCACTGTTATTAAAAAGACAGAGAACTACAAGTGTTGCAGAGGATGTGAAGAGATAGGAACACTTCTTCACTGTTGGTGGGAATGCAGAATGGTACAGCCACTGTGGAGGACTGTTTGGCAGTTCCTAAAGAAGTTGAATATAGACTTGCCACCTGACCCTGCAATACCACTACTGGGTATATACCCAGAAGAACTGAGAGCAGTGACACCAACAGACATCTGCACACTGATGTTCATAGCAACATTATTCACCATTGCCAAAAGCTGGAAACAACCCAGGTGTCCATCAACAGATGAATGGATAAACTGTGGTCTATTCACATGATGGAATATTATGCAGCTGTAAGAAGAAATGAAGTCATAAAGCATATGGCAACATGGATGAACCAGGAGGACATTATGTTGAGCAAAGCAAGCCAGACACAAAAGGACAAATACTGTATGAATGCGTTACTATGAACCAAATATATTGTGTAACATATTGTTTGATCCAAAAAAAAAAAAATTATATGTATCCATTACATTTAATTGAGAAATGTATATATTTATTCATCTGTGTTTACTTTTTAGTTTTTAATTGTTTATATTTTCAATTATTAAATGTACAAATAAAGTTAAATTTAAAAAAAGAAAAAAATGGGAGGGGACTTCCAATAGTATTTTCTGAATGCAGAACTACATTATAATAAGCTGTTTCAGCTATAACTTGAGTTAAATTATATTTTGCAATTTCTATGCACCATTGAAATATGCACATACTAAAACACAGCATTTCCACTTCTAAATATTTTTCCAATAGAAATGTATGATATTTCTATTCACAAAAGAAATGTACAAGAATGCTTACAACAACACTATTCATATTACCCAAAACCTGAAAACTACCCAAATGCTATCAACAGTAGAATGGATAAAGAAATTGTAGTATTTTTACACAATAGAATTTATACAGTAATGTGAATTTTTTAAAACTACGTACAACAACATAGATAATTTTCAAAAACATAATGTTGGGAAAAGAAGCCAGACACAAAGGATTATATACTATATGATTGCATTTATATAAAGTTCAAAACCAGGCAAAACTAATCTTTGCGTCAGAAGTCTGGGTAGTGGTTACTCTTGAGGGTACAGTGACCGGAGAGGGACATGGGTAGGTGGGGGCAGTTTTCAGGTATACTGTAATATTCTATTTCTTAATTTAGGTGCTGGTTATATGAGTGGGTTCACTTTGTGAAAATTCATCGAGCTCTTCCCTCACGGTTTGTGTAATTTTTTGTATAAACGTTTTAAAAAATATTTAAATAGATAAAATACATGAACTAAACAGTGTACTTTCTCTTCTACCAGCAACATGACAACAGATTTTCAAATATTATTGACACTTTACTTAATATTTAGGTAGTAGGGAAATTTTATAATAACTTTTCTATATTACATAAATCCTTTACAATAAGTAGTTGTTGCAAAGATTATACCAGATGATTGCTAAGGTCCCACCCAGCTCCAGTATTCAGTGATGTAGGTTGAATATTATCTGAACTTGGGTGCCCCACCTACCAGGTATGGCATCTGGGGTTATCAATCCCAGCCAGACCCAGAATGCTACAGGAGTTATCTCCCTGTTGCTTAACCTACTTAGCCCAGTGGTTCTCAACCATGTCTTCACAGTAGAATTATTTGAACAGCTTTTAAAATACATAGATGCCTGGACTCCATTGCAAATATGATCTCTTGGGTTATCGATCCCAGCCTGAACCCAGGTGATTCTACTGTGCAGCTACAGTTGAGAACTAGCCCCTAACCCCATCCCACACAATGGTGGCTTATTCTCCTTCTCTCAGTCTGTATCACTAACTTACCAACTTCTTCAAATCAGTGCCCTCTGTGTTAGATCAAGAGCAAACTTCTCAAACATTCTAGAAGAGTCATTTATTCACATAATTAGGATAAGATTACAAATCATTCTTATCTGCCCAATGAAGCTAGCTTCATTTACTATGTGCAAGATATACAATTTAACTTTTTTTTTTAACAATTTATTGAAGTATATCATTCATACATGAACATACATACATAAGTGTTCAGTAAACTTCGTGAACTTACAAAACAAACAAGCGTAACATCATACAGGGCTCCCACACATCACCCCCGCCCCCAAACACCCTGCATTGTTGTGAAACATTTGTTAACAAATCATGAAAGAGCATCGTCAAAGTATTACCACTAACTATAGTCCGTATATCCCTCCCCTACACGTTTTTTAAAGGATTTATTTATTTATTTACTTTTATCTATTTATCCCCGCCCCCCCCCATTTTTGCTGTTTCTCTGTCTATTCACTGGGCAACTCTCTGTGTCCGTTTCCTACCCTCTCTTCTCATCCTTCTCCTGTCTTCACAGGGATTCGATCCTCTGAATCTCCGATATGGGAGAGAGGCATCCTACTGTCTGTGTCACCTTAATTCCTGGTTTTTCGGTGTGTCTCGTCTTGGCTCTCCCTTGTGTCACTCTCCTGTTACGTCATCATCTTGCTGCGTGGCTCACAGGGCCTGGCGGCGCACCCGCGCACAGGACCTGATGGCGCACCCACGGACGGGGCCTGGCAGCGCACCCGCACATGGGGCCTGGTGGCCCACGCGCCTTCTATGTTTTTCTTCTTTTTAATTTTACCAGGAGGTCCTGGGGATCGAACCCAGGTCCCTCCATATGGGAGACAGACGCTCAACCACCCGGGCCACATCCGTCCCCTTGCTATATCTCTTAAGGTTGATCAAAGATACCCAAAGTTACAGTCTTTTCCCATACAGGATGGTCATATAATAAATCAGGTTTAGTTTATCACCAGCATTCTAAAAACCAGACCTAGGAAGAAAAACTAGGTCTGAGGACACATGCATGGTTTCTAATATAGTGAATATTTAGCCTACCCTGATTATCACAAAATCAGGTCAGTGAGAATATTCGCATCAATTTAATTTCTTTTAAAACAACATTCCATTTAGAAGTTTTTACAAGTTTAGATGGACTTCTCTCAAATTATACCAAATCAGTGAGGCTTTATGATAATTTTATGGAAGAAATGGGATTTTAACAAAGTTACTTAAGAAATTATTTACAATAGTCTAAAATGAAAAGTAGCTTTTATTTTTTTTTAAGATTTATTTATTTTTATTTATTTCTCCCTGCCCCTCATTGTTTGTACTCACTGTTTGCTCTCTGTCTGTTCCTTGTGTGTTCTCTGTGTCTGCTCATCTTCTTTTTGTTTTAGGAGGCACCAGGAACAGAACCTGGAACCTCCCATGTGGGAGGGAGTCACCCAATCACTTGAGCCACCTCTGTTCCCTACTTGTGTCTCTCATTGTGTTTCCTCTTTGCATCTCCTTGTTGCATCATCTTGTTGCATCAGCTCTCTACGCCACCCCATCACATCAGCTTGCTGTCTTGCTCATCTTCTTTAGGAGGCACTGGGAACCGAACCTGGGACCTCCCATGTAGTAGTCGGGGGCCCACTGCTTGAGCCACATCTGCTTCCCAAAAAGTAGCTTTTAAAAATATGACAACTCAGAGCAGAGTTTGATTTCTGAGTAATCTGGCTGAGTAAATTACTCAGATCAATCATCTTGCTTAAAATAACTTTTCCTTCGGTTTTGTTGACCTTCCAGGGCAAAGTCAAAACCCAAGACAAACCTAAGGTGGAAAGACCCTCCCCAACATGGAGGCAAGTTTAAGATGCTTTGATTACATAGGATGATGCATACAGAATGCTGAGGTCAGATATGTGTGATATGTCATCCTCACATCTATACTACATTTTGAGTTTTCACTTTTGTTGGATAGGAGTAGGCTATGTAATTCTGCCTATTATGTGCATAAGTGCATACACACACATACACACACACAAGCAGCCCCTTAATAGGTGCTTTTCTGGGGTGAGGGATAAAAGAAGGCCACAGCTAATAACCTAGGAGCAGAGAAAAATTATTGCTGTCAATAAAGCAAAAAACAGGGACACTGAGTAGGGCAGTAACTAATGGAAATCTGAAGATAAGCCATTGGTGGGAAATCATAGATCCATGATTAGAAGTTTAATATTACTTAAGAGATAAAGTCTTCAAAGTCTAAGGAAAATAACACAGTTGTGTGAGGAAGATGATTCTACCGCTATGATATATCAGTTAGAATCCAGTGAGGAGACAAAAACCATGCAGTAATTTGAACAGGCAAGATTTAATATAAAGAATTATTTAGTATAGCAGGGGATTGGAGCTACAAGGGATTGGCTAGTTATCAGGGTCTGTGATTTGAATTTGCCCTACTTACAAGCTAATAAGTTAGCCTATTATTGTTTCATGGATGCTGGCAGAAGACACAAAACTCCTGGATCAGAGAGACAGGACTTTATCATTCAAGGCACAGCGAGCAGTATGAGCATCATGTTTGGGTCAACTCCTCTTGCTGCCCCCTCCCCCAATTCCCAGAGGAGCAGCACAGAGGATCCAAGGTAGGTGCTCCGCGTGCAGTGGCTTTGCATCACAGCCAAGGAACACCGAGCCTGGGAAATCCACGACCCTTAGAGTGACTGATAGATAAGCCTGCTCTTTGTCCTCAAGATTGTTCACTGCAAACATAACCCTGGGAAAGGGTCCAGATAGGGCTACTCAAGCCCATGGCAGACTGCCTCTCTCCTTCCGCCTGCAGTGTCTGTCCAGCACCCTCTAATGACAAAACTTAACATTGTGCCAGCTGGCAAAGGAGAAATACTTAAAGAGCTCATCTTTTCACAGAGCAGGCAATGAAGGTTGGATTTGAAAACGAGAAGCAGCAAATCAATAAGTGGCATAAATGATTATCTGAAACTATAGAATAAAAGGAAGAGGTGATTCAGTTCATTTTAACAAATGTGTGTGTGTGTGTGTGTGTGTGTGTGTGTGTGTAAAACAGAGAGAGAGAGAGAGAGAGAGAGATCAGATGCTGAGCGCTAAAGAAACTAAGGAAGACATAGTCCCTAATGCTTAAAGAGCTCACAAGCCAATGTGGGCACAGATACTATATACAACCAACCATAAAAAGTCTCAGGCAGTCTTTTACATCCATGATTCCATTTACTACAAAGGGGGAAAACAGAGAAACAGTCTAGTAGAAAACGAACATATAAACCAATAATTCCAGTGCAAGGAGATAAGTAATAAAAGAGACAGATAATGAGGGATTAGGAGAATTCAGAAGAAGTATAGTATCTAAATTAAGAAAAATGGAAGTCCTTTCAATGGTCAGCACACATCAAATACTATGTTAAGATTCAGATACCATCTTTAAATGGGTTATGGAAAAATAAACATTTCCAGAAATGCAGTTTATTTCAGTAAATATTTGTTGAATACCTACAAGGTGTCAGTTAAAGAACGCAATAATTTTATTATATTAACTGAATGCCTAACTCACCTCTACAATACTTTTCCCTTCATCTTTTGGCTGTCTACTTACTGATCACCTCCTAGGTGGCAATGATTTTCTAATCATATTTTTTAAAGAGAAAATAGAAAGATAATTCTATTGGTTGATCCATTTTTTTTATTATTCATAGTTTAGAAAAGCCTCATTTCACACCTATTAGAATGGCCACTCTTATTAAAAAGACAGAGAACTACAAGGGTTGGAGAGGATGTGGAGAGATAGGAACACTTCTTCACTATTGGTGGGAATGCAGAATGGTACAGCCACTGTGGAGGACTGTTTGGCAGTTCCTAAAGAAGTTGAATATAGACTTGCCACCTGACCCTGCAATACCACTACTGGGTATATACCCAGAAGAACTGAGAGCAGTGACACCAACAGACATCTGCACACCGATGTTCATAGCAACATTATTCACCATTGCCAAAAGCTGGAAACAACCCAGGTGTCCATCAACAGATGAATGGATAAACAAACTGTGGTCTATTCACATGATGGAATATTATGCAGCTGTAAGAAGAAATGAAGTCGTAAAGCATATGGCAACATGGATGAACCTGGAGGACATTATGTTGAGCGAAGCAAGCCAGACACAAAAGGACAAATACTGTATGAATGCGTTACTATGAACAAATATATTGTGTAACATATTGTTTGATTCAAAAAATTTTATATGTATCCAGTACATTTAATTGAGAAATGTATATATTTATTCATCTGTGTTTACTTTTTAGTTTTTAATTGTTTATATTTTCAATTATTAAATGTACAAAATAAAGTAAAAAAAAAAAATATTCGTGACTCATGGGAGGAGGTCAAAAATCAACATTAGGGGAATGGATGTAGCTCAGTGGTTGAGTGCATGCTTCTCATGTATGACGTCCTGGGTTCAACCCCTGTAACTTCTTAAAAAATTTAACATTAACATGAATTTGGAAAAAGTTGATTCCAACCCCATCGGTGACTTACTTTGAGGGGTTCAGTAGTTCAGTGGAGGAAGTAACTGCAGATATGGTTAAAATAGGAAGAGAACTAGGATTAGAAGTGAAGCCTGAAGATGTAACTGAATTGCTGCAATCTCATGATAAAACTTTTAACAAATGACAAGTCACTTCTTATGGATGAGCAAAGAAAGTGGTTTCTTGAGATGGAATCTACTCCTGGTGAAAATACTTGTGAACATTGTTGAAATGACAACAAGGGATTTAGAATATTACATAAACTTAGTTGATAAAGCAATGGCAGGGTTTGAGAGGATTGACTTCAATTTTAAAAGAAGTTCTACTATGGGTAAAATAATATCAAACGGCATCATATGCTACAGAGAAAACCTTTGTGAAAGGAAGAGTCTCTCAATGTGGCTAGCTTCATTGCTGTCTTATTTTAAGAAATTGCCACGGCCACCGCAACCTTCAGCAGCCACCACCCTGATCAGTCAGCAGCCATCAACCTTGAGGGAAGACCTCCACGAGCAAAAAGACTATGACTCACTAAAGACTAAGAATGATTAGCTTTTTTAACAACAAGGTATTTTTTAATTAAGGTATGTATGTTGGTTTCTTTGTATTTTTATTAATAACATTTTGTTAGAGAAGCTATAGGCTTACAGAAATATCATGCTTAAAATATATAAAATACAGAGTTCCCGTATACTACCCTATTATTAACATCTTGCATTAGTGTGGTACATTTGTAATAATTAATGAAAGAACATTTTTATAAAGGTACTATTAACTGCAGTCCATTTTTTACACTCAGGTTCACTCTGTTGTACAGTCCTATGTTTTTTCTTTTAATTTCTCTTCTAGTAATATAGTTATGACCTAAAATTTCCCTTTTAACCACGTTCACATATATGATTCAGTACTGTTAATTCACAGTGTTGTGCTACCATTACCAAATTCCATTACCAAAACTGTACAACCAAATGAAATTTCTGTACAATTTAAGGATTAACGTCCCAATCTCTAACCTCAACCAAGCCCTTGGTAACCTATATTCTAGATTCTAACACTATGAGTTTGCTTATTCTAATTATTTCATATCAGTGAGATCATACAACATCTTCTCTTTTTGTCTGGCTTATTTCACTCAACATGGTGTCTCCAAGGTTCATCCATGTTGTTGCATGAATCAGAACTTCATTCCTTTTTAATGCTGAACAATAATATTCCATTGAATGTATATATTGAATTTTGTCTATCCAATCATCAGTTGATGGACACTTGGGTTGCTTCCATCTTTTGGCAATTATGAATAATACCACTATGAACACTGGTGTGCAAATATCTGTTCAAGTCCCTGCTTTGATTCTTTTGGGTATATACCAAGTAGTGGGATTGCCGGGTCATATGGTATAATCCTTTACATTCTTGGTTAAATTTATTCCTAGATATTTCATTCTTTTGGTTGCTATTGTAAATGGAATTTTTTCCTTGATTTCCTCCTCAGATTGCTCATTACTAGTGTATAGAAACACTACTGAATTTTGCATGTTGATCTTGCATCCTGTCACTTTACTGAATTTATTAGCTCCAGTAGCTTTGTGGTAGATTTTTCTGAATTTTCTATGTATATAATCATGTCATCTGCAAATAGTGAAAGTTTTACTCCTTCCTTTCCAGTTTGGATGCCTTTTATTTCTTTTTCTTGCCTAACTGCCCTGCCTAGAATTTCTAGTACAATGTTGAATAAC
Organism: Cabassous unicinctus; assembly: GCA_029593785.1. Classification (NCBI taxonomy): domain Eukaryota; kingdom Metazoa; phylum Chordata; class Mammalia; order Cingulata; family Chlamyphoridae; genus Cabassous; species Cabassous unicinctus. Next base: position 69,506 of record JAQZBX010001836.1, on the reverse strand, counting down.
AGTGGTGACAGTGGGCATCCTTGTCTTGTTCCAATGCACATGTTGGTGCAGGTGTGATATATTTATTAAATAATACACAGTATAGTTTGGACTTAGTAAGGGGTCCATGGTTTTCACCTGACTGGCAAAGGGGTCTGTGGAACAAAAAAGGTTAAGAAACCCTGTCCTAAGGGGAAAGCTTTCAGTCTTTCAGCATTCAGTATGATGTTAGCAATGGGTTTTCACATATGCCCTTTATCATGTTAAGGAAGTTTCCTTCTATTTCTTTTTTTCTAAGTGTTTTTATCAAGAAAGGATGCTGAGTTTTGTCAAGTATCTTTTCTATGTCAATAAAGATGTATTACATTAACTGATTTTCATTTTAAAAATTTATTGAAGAATATCATTCATACATGAACATACATAATAAGTATATAGTAAAATCTGTGAACTTACAAAATAAACATGCATAATATCATACAAGGCTCCCGTACATCACCCCACCACCAACACCTTGCATTGCTGTAAACATTTGTTACAAGTTAAGAAAGAGCGTCATCAAAATATTACTACTAACTGTTGTCCATATCTTACATTTGTTGTATTTTTTCCTCAACCCATCCTATTATTTTTTTATTCATAAACCATACAATTTACCTAAAATGTACAATCAATGGCATCTGATATAATCACAGAGTTGTGCATTTATCACTTTAATAAATATTTGAGCATTTTCATTACTCAAAAAAAAAAGAAAAAAACAAACGAATGCAAAAAAAAAAGCCTATCCCTTAGTAGTCACCTCTCAATCTTTCTATCCATACCCTGCCATACATAACTGCTAATCTAGTTCCATTTCTATAATTTATTTGTATTTACATTTTCATAGGTGAAGTTAAACAATATGTAGTACTTTTTGTCTAGTTTCTTTCAGTGAGCATGCTGCTTCTTCTTTTTTTTTTTTTTACCATTGATGAAGGATTATTACTATATTACTATATGCTATTGTCCATGGTTTGTTTTGGTTGTATTTTTGCCCAAATATTACCTTGGTATTAACCTCTTGTAACATTAATATATACATTTGTTCTGTTTCAGAGAAAAACATTCTTACATATGCAATTTATTCGTTTTTCACTAGAAGGTTCACTATGCTATAGAGTTCCTTGTTTCATTTCTTAGTTTTCTTTCCAGTGATATACACGTCCTTAGACTTTCCCTTTTAACCACTATCATACCCATATGTTAGCACTGCTAACTACAAATCCTATGATGTGCTTTCACCATTTCTATTCATTTACAAACAACTTTTTCCAATTCTGCACAGATTAATCCTCAATTTTCCATTCTTTATCCACATTCTATTCTCTGGTGACTTATATTCTAGCTACTGACTTCATGAATTTGCTCATTATATATAATTCATAATAGTGAAATCACACAATATTTGTCCTTTTGTGTCTGGCTTGCTTCACTCCAGGGTCATCCATGTTGTCAAATGCTTCACGACTTCATTTCTTCTTACAGCTGAATAATATTCCATCATGTGTATACACCACAGTTTGTTTATTCATTGATCAGTTGATGGAAACCTGGGTTGTTTCCATCTTTTGAGGGCTGTCTTCATTTTATAAGTTTGTTCACAATTATTCAATTGTGAATAATGCTGCTATAAACATCAGTGTGCAGAAGTCTGTTCATGTACCTGCTCTCAGATCTTCGGGATCTACTCGTGTAGGTACACTACTCGTGTACCTAGTAGTGGTACTGTCAGGTCACATGGCAGATCTATATCTAACTTCCTTAGGAAGTGCCAAATAGTCTTTCACAGTGGCTGTACCATTCTACATTCCCACCAACAGTGAATAAGCTTTTCTATATCTTCTCATCCTCTCCAACACTTGTAGTTTTCTGTTTTTTTAAATAGTGATCATTCTAGTAGGTGTGAAATGATATATCTCATTGTAGCTTTGATTTGCATTAATAGTCAGTGATATTGAACATTTTTTCATGTGTTTTCTTACCATTTTATTTCTTCTTTAGAAAAATGTCTATTCAGGTCTTTTGTCCATTTTTTAATCAGGTCATTTGTCTTTTTATTGTTGAGTTTTAGGATCTCTTTACATATCATGGCTATTAGACTTTTGTCAAGTGTGTGATTTCCAAATATTTTCTCCCATTCAGTAGGCTGACTTTTTACCCTCTTCACAAAGTCCTTTGAGGTGCAGAAGTGTTTGATTTTTTTCACAATTATTTATTTATTAAGCAGTTTTCTTGAAATATATTCACATACCTTACAATCTAACCAAAGTGTATAATTAATGGCTTTTAGTATATTCACAATGTTGTGTATTCATCACCACAAAAAATTTTTGAAACAATTTCATTACTCCAAAAAGATAAACTCCACACCACTTAGCAGTCCTTCCCCAGCCCTACATAATGACTAATCTAATTTCATCTTTATAAACTGGTTTATATTTACATTTTATATAAATGGAATCATACAATATGTAGTACTTTGTGTCTGGTTTCTTTCACTTAACATAATGTGTTTTTTGTCTGATATTAACTTCTTGTAGTATTAACATACTTTGTTCAGCTTCAAAGAAATACAGTCTTATACATGCAGTTTTACCCATATTCTTATATCACATGCAGTTTTACTATGCTATACAGTTCCATGTTACATTTCCTTTTAGCAATATACATGACCTTAGATTTCCCTTTACATCATTTTCATACCCACATAATAGGACTGCTAGTTACAAACATTATGTTGGACTTTCACATTTTCTATTCATTTCCAAAGATAAACATACATCCTTTTTACCAATTCTGCACAAGTTAACCCTCAGCTTTCCATTCTCTAACCTCATTCTATTTTCTGGTGACCCATAGTCAAATTATTAACTCCATGAGACTATACAATATATTTAGTTCATAGTAGCACAATCATACAGTATTTGTCCTTTTGTGTCTGGCTTGCTTCACTCAACATAATGTTCTCCAGGTTCATCCATGTTGTCATATGCTTTATAACTTCATTTCTTCTAATAGCTGCATAATATTCCATTGTCTGACTTCACCACAGTTTGTTTATCCATTCTTCGGTTTATGAACACCTCGGTTGTTTCCAACTTTTGGCAAAGTCAACACCACAATGAACATTGGTGTGCAGATGTCTCTTCATGTCACTGCTCTCAGTTCTTCTGGGTATATACCCAGTAGAGGTATTGCCAGGTCACATGGCAAATCTATATTCAACTTCTTTAGGAACTGCCAAACAGTTCCCTGCAGTGGCTGTACCATTCTGCATTCCTACCAAAAGTGAATAAGTGTTCCTACCTCTCCACATTCTCTCCAACAGTTGTAGTTCTTTTTATTTTTTTAAAGATTTATTTATTTACCCCCCACCTCCATTGTTTCTGCGCTCTCTGTCTGCTCTCTGTGTGTTCTTCTGTGTCTGCCTGTCTTCTCTTTAGGCGGCACTGGGAACTGATCCTGGGACCTTCCAGACTGGGAGAGAGGTGCTCTATCTCTTGTGCCACCTCAGCTCCCTGGTCTGCTGCGTCTCTTATTGTCTCTCCTCTGTGTCTCTTTTTGTTGCATCATCTTGCTGTGCCAGCTCTCTGTGCGGGCCAGCACTCCGCACGGGCCAGCTTGCCTTCACCAGGAAGCCCTGGAAATCGAACCCTGGACCTCCTATATGGTAGATGGGTGCCCAATTGCTTGAGCCACATCCATTTCCTGGGGTGAAATATCTTTTTTCAACCTTTCACTTTCAGTCTATTTTCATCCTTGGGTCTAGGGTGAGTGTCTGCAACAGCATATGAATGGATAATGTTTTCTTATCCATTCTGTCAGCCTATGTCTTTTGATTGGGGAGTTTAATCCATTAATATTCAATATTCTTACTGTAAAGGCATTACTTACTTCAACCATTTTATCCTTTGGCTTTCATATGTCATATCTTATTTTTGTCTTTTCACCTTTTTGGTTAACCTTTCTGATAGTCTTCACTTCTACACTTTCTTCTAAACCTCTCTCTCTCTCTTGTCTTTTCTTTTCTGGCTGCAGAATGTCCTTTAGTATTTCCTGCAGAGCTGGATTCTTATTTATGAAATCTCTTAGTTTCTGTTTATCTTGAATATTTTACACTCACCATCATATTTGAGAGGTAGTTTTGCTAGATAAAGAATTCTTGGCTGACAGTTTTTCTTTTTCAGTACCTTAATTATATCATACCACTGCCTTCTTGCCTCCCTGGTTTCTGAAGAGAAAGTCACACAGTCTTACTTGCTGTCCCTTGTATGTGATATTTTGTTTCTCCCTTGCTGCTTTCAGGATTTTCCCTTTATCTTTGGCATTTGGCATTCTACATATTATGCATCAAGGGGTAGTTCTAAATGGATTTATTCTAATTGGAGTACGCTGTGCTTCCTGGACACATATATTCATGTATTTCATGAGAGTTGGGAAATTTTCAGCCATTATTTCCTCACATACTCTTTCTATCCCCTTTCCCTTCTCTTCTCTTTCTGGAACTCCCATAACACATATGTTGGTGTGCTTCATGCTATCATTCAACTCACTGAGACCCTGCTCAAATTTTTGCATTCTTTTAGCTCTCTGTTCTCTCTTTTCAATTTCAGCTGTCCTGTCCTCTACATCACTGATTCTTTCTTCCATGATTTCAAATCTGCTGTTGTATGCCTTTATGGTATTTTTAATCTCATTTATTGTGTCTTTCATTCCCATAAACTCTGTTATTTTTTTATTCAAGATTTCAATTTTTTCTTTGTGCTCACCCAGTATCTTCTTAGTCTTTTATTTCTTTAGCCATGTTGTCCTTAAACTCCATGATTTGATTTAGGAGATTTGTATGAACCTCATTGACTAGTTGTTTCAAGTCCTGTGACTTCTCTGGAGCTTTGATTTATTCATTTGCCTGAGTCATATCTTCCTTTCACTTAGTATGGCTTGTAATTTTTTGCTGATGTCTAGGCTTCTGATTATGATGCTGAGTTTATGCTGATGTTCAGTTTCTCTCTCTTGCTTAGGCATTTACTAAGTAGCTGTGTGCTACCACTGTTCTTTGATTCTTGGTTCAACTTGTTCTAGATATTTAGGATTGCCTGTTTAACTGCTCAAACCAGGGCTAAGGACCCAGTAATGGGGTGCAGAGCAGTTTCCAAAGACTTTGTAGAGGGGGGCAGTAAAGGCACCTGATTGCCTCTTTTATTTATTCCCCCCCCCCTTCTTTTCATGCACTTTTCAGGTCCACCAGCAGATGGCGCTCTTTGAAAGACCTCTTGGTTTAGACCCCAGATGCTATGGGGGAATGGATTCACTGTATTCCCACTCTGGCAGGCAGTGCAGAAGCAATGTCCTCAGTGAGAGCCAAGCCTCACAAAATTTCTCAGAAGTTGCTCTCCATTGGCTAGCCACAGCTTCCCTCACTCTGCCTCCTTAGCAACCAGCCCAGGGCAGTAGGGAGGGTGTTTGAGAAGGCAAATTATCTTTAGCTTCCTGCCAGCTCTCACGGTAAACAATGTCATGGCCCCACCTGGCCTGGAAGTATAGGACTCCTCCAATGCAGTAGACCAAGTTCATTGGCCAAAATATGAATTTGCTGTAGGCTGTGTCCCTGCCTTTCCCCTCTCTTGGGAAAGAGGACCCCTGCAACCCCCTCAGTCCATAGCCCCTGCAGTCCACAGACTGCTGTTTGCTCCAAAAGTGGGGGCATGGCACCAGCAGCTGCTACTGCAGTTTTATTCACAGGATTTTTCCAGCCAGCTGAGACTCCTTTCCTTTTCTCCCTCTCTTCTGGGTCATGTCTAGCCTGCCCCTGGTGTCCTAAGCCCTAGAAGAGTTTTCCAGACAGTTTCTGCCTGTCCCCTAGCCATTTTTCTGAGAGCGAAGCGAACCCTTTGCCTCTCTAATCCTCCATCTTTTCAGAGGTCTCTCTAATTGATTTTCTTATATTGAACCACCCTTGCATATCTGGGATAAATCCCATCTGATTATGCTGAATAATTCTTTTAATGTGCTGTTTGAGTCAATTTGCAAGTATTTTGTTGAGGAATTTTGCATCTATATTTATTTAAGAAATTGGTCTGTAATTTTCTTTTCTTGTAGTATCTTTATCTGGCTTTATTTAGTATTAGGGTGATGTTGGCCTCATAGAATGAATTAGGGATTGTTCACTCCTTCTGCTTGTTTGAGTATTTCATAGATCCAAGAAAATCATGTTCTTTAAGTGAACCCATTCCTGTGCCTGTAAGCCTACTGTAGCTGGGAACTTTGGATTAGATCACTTCAATTAAGGGCACTGTTTTTACTGTAGCAAACAGTGAGATCCTCCTGAGATGTGCATAAGCATAACCTCTGGAATTACCTCCTTTCTCACTTTATAAGAAGTATTCATTATGTCTCTCTCTCCTTTCCTTCTGGGATACCCATTATGGGCATGTTATTATACTTGATGCTGTTCCACAGATCTCTAGGGCTGAGTTTAATTTTTTTCATTCTTTTTTTCTTTCTGTTTCTCAGATTGTACACTCTCAATTGACCTATCCTCAAGTTCACTGATTCTTCCTTCTGCCAGTTTAAGTCTGCTTTTAGCCGCTCTAGTGGCTTTTTCATTTCATTTCCTACTCCATTAATTTTACAGTTTTGTTTTGTTTTGTTGTTATAATTTCTATCCCTTTATTGATGTTTTCTCTATTTGGTGAGACATCATTCTCATACTTCCCTTTAATTCTTTGGTCATGATTTCCTTTAGTTGTTTGAACATATTTATAATTGCTGATTTAAAGTCTTAGTTCAACATCTGGGCCTCCTTAGGACAGTTTCTGTTAACTGACTTTTTTTTCCTTTGTAAGGATCATACTTTCTTGTTTCTTTGCAACACACATAGGAATGTGTTATTTAATTTCTACATATTTATTAATTTCCCAAATTTCACCCTGTTATTTTTAATTTCTTTCATTGTGATCAGAGAACATACTTTGTATGATTTCAACCCTTTTAGATTTATTGAAACTTGCTTTATTGCTAATATGTTTTTTGTTGAAAAAACTAGTCATTTTAAAAATATAAGGAAATCAGATTTCCTTCCTTCCCCAGGGTTTATTATTGCTCTTTACTATACTGTAGCTGCTGCTGTGTGTTTGTTTGTTTGTTTAGTGATGTTCCGAGATTAATTCCATAAAGTCTGTATTCTTAGTCATGGTAGCCACCACTGATGTCTCTGTTCAATTAGCTGGTAGTCAGCTAAATTTTGGAGAGATTTCCATAAATGCCTTGAGCCAATAAGTCTCCCACCCTTTAATGAGGTGCTCTATGTGCATGTTGGAGCATGCTTTCAATGCCTGGCTTTTTAAAACTCTGTCTTGTCTCTCAGTACCTTCCTGCACAGAGCCTAAAGATCAGCCAGAAGTGAGAGAATTGGGCCTTCTCAGGTCTTTCTTAGGCCTGTGGATGGCCTGCACATGTACAGGGCATTCTAGAGCCCCATAAATATGTTAGTCCTTTCCAAAGTTCCCTATGGACATGCCATTCCCCAGATTTTCCTTTAAATTTTTGCCCAGACTCTCATTTTCCTTTTAACTTTTTGTCAATCCACGTTTGCCCCAATTGGTATCACTTCTCAAGCTTCTGCAGTGTTAAATAATTGTTGTTGATTGTTTTGATAAATATCCTAGGAATAGGGATTCTCACTGAGCAAGCTTTGAGTAAAGTAAAATAAATTCCCTGTGAATAGTGACTTTCCAGAGACATGACAGACAGGTCAAATGTGACAATTCTTTAAGAATGGGGCTTTTTAGGAACCTCAAATCCATTCTGTCTCCAAACAGTGGTTGCTAGTCTGCTGGCTTTCAAGGCAACTGCTGGACTGGGAAGAGGGGGAATGGTAATAGGGCAAGTTAAAACAACACAAAAGCTCTTCTTACCAAAATCCAGGTAATTTTGTTCTTGAATAAATGCTCCTTGGATTGTTGCAAGCCTTTGGCTAATTTCCTGAGTTATGCAAAGTTGATTATGACAATCTTTGCTAAAAAATTTGATAAGTAGATTTTCAGAGGTACTTACTCCACCATTCCCCCAAGTATCTTAAGGATGATTTCTCATCAGCCAGTTTTCAATCTGGTGTTTTCTTAAGAAAATCAGTGCACAGTTTTGCAGAATATTACTTGCTCACACAATCAGCTAAATCCAAATGCAGATGTTTTCATTAGTTAGTCCAACTATTTCTAAATTCTCTACCAATACTCTATTTTAAAGCTGAGGCAAAGACTTAGAAATTCAGACCAAGTTTTATGATTACCTAAAAATTTGGGATTCTCAAATAAAAGCCTAGAAAGCTAAGAAAACATTATATCTTGATATAATGCATTATTAGTTTGATTTATTTTCTGTAATGTAGGGATTTGAGGGGGAAACACAGTAAGTGAAACATGTTTTATATACTTCAATGTAATCATATTTCTATCTCTGTATGTTTTATTAATTTTAGAAGATATAAGAAATTGAACCACTACAGCTTATGTACAGAACTTGTCAACTCAGAATTCAACTTCAAATTTCATAATTTATTAAAAGTACTGTGATGGTTAAGTTCATGTGTCAACTTTGCCTGATTATGGTGTCCAGGTGTTTGGTCAAGAAAGCACTGGCCTGATTGTTACTTTGAGGATATTTTATGGACTTACATCATCAGTAATACAATTGTATCTATTTTATTACATCTACAATCAACTGAGGGAATTGCCTTCAACAGTGAGAGAAGTCTCATCCTATCAGTTGTATGGTTTAAAAGAAGTGATGATTTCAACAGTCCGAAGAAAAAATTTCCATCTCTACTTTAGCCAGCCAGCTTCTCCTGGGAATTCATCAAAAACCTTCACTGGACCTATAAGTAGCACTATACCCTTTAAATATTTGTCCCAGAGACTTAAAAATCTTCAGTCTGTTCATATGCCAGTTGAGCCCTGAATCTCAGCAGAGTTGCAACCAACAGCTACTCTCCAGTTCATTGGACTTTCCCAGAACAACTAACAAAACGATGATGCTAGACAATCCCCATACCAAAAAGCAAAGAGTATCTAATTGAAAGCAAAACAGTTCCTTCCATCTGCCCCATTGGATCTAAGATCCCTCTCTATCTAAAGCAGAGCAGGCATCACCATCAAGATTGAGGAATGAACAAATATAAGGGTGGAATGCAACCATGGACTAAAGTACACATTATTGTAGTAACAGAAGAACTTGTAACATTGATATAAAGATAGTATTTACCAGAGGTTCTGAGGGGAGGGGAAGGGAAGAATGAGGAACATAGGGCATTTTTAGGGCATTGGAATTGTTCTGCATGATATTGCAATGATGGATACAGGCCGTTATACAATCTGTCAAAACCTATAAAATTGTATGGTGCAAAGTGTAAACCATAATGTAAATTACAGACCATGGTTAGTAGTAATGCTTCCATATTTGTTCATCAATTGTAATAAATGTACCCCACATGTAAGATGTTATGAATAGGGGAAAATGTGAGGGGGAGGGGGTGAGGTGTGGGAACACTCTGATCTTTACATCTTAGAAATAGTTTGGAGGCTTGGTTCTCTGCCCACACAGAGAAATCTCCACTATCAGTTCCTGCCATTAACATTCTTGCCTTGCTCTGTTAATCAGTTACCTTAGACCTTTGCTGCCTTATTTCCTACATATATCACTAAATGTTTCTGTAATCTTTCTATCCCATTATCAACCTGGAATTCTCATGATATTATTTATGACCCCTCACATGCATGATAACTGCTTGCTCCCCTGCACGTACACCCTAACCTTTTGCCATGTGAAAAAGAGAATAAAAACCGTGTTGGGGATCAGCTTGAGAGGATAGCTTCTTCAGCTGTTCTCCCCCTCACATCTCTCAACCTTCATGTTCAGAGTAATTCCCTGCGCCGTCGTGGGCTCTGCTGGACAGATCCCCGCAAGACTTTGCAGGATGGATATGGGAATCCCCTATATTTTCAATGTAACTTTTCTGTAATCTAAATCGTGTATAAATATAAAGTTAAAAAAACAACAACACCTTTTTTGGAGTCCCCAGGTTTCGGCTCGCTCTTCAAAATGTAGACTTGCCCAATTCTTATAAAAATATCATATTTACAGATATCTCCTGCTGGTTCTGTTTCCCTACAGAATCCTGACTAATACAAATACCAAGTAAATCAAAACAATCCATAAATTCTGGATAGCTGAGCATATTATAAATAAATATTACTGAATGCTTATTTACATATAGACATATACAAAATCCCTAAGGATTTGATAGCCAGAAGCAACATACAAAACAAGCCTCTAACATTAAGTGGATAATTATCAACATCCCTTAAGTTTACAGCCATTGGGGAAAAAACCTTCGAATTAAAGATAAAATATCTCTTTACATTTAATGGTGAACGAGCTAACCTTTGATATAACAAATTAAAGCATATAACAAGTGTATTAGTCAGCCAAAGGGGTGCTGATACAAAATACCAGAAATTGGTTGGTTTTTATAAAGGGTATTTATTTGGGGTAGAAGCTTATATTACCAGGCCATGAAATATAAGTTACTTCCCTCACCCAACTCTGTGAGGGGTCTGGCTTCCTGGGTTCCTCTCTTCCCGGGGCTTGATTCTCTCCAGGTTCAGCTGCTTGTTCTCTCCACAGGGCCAGCTGTAGACTCTCAGGCAAATGGCTTGTCTCTTTTCCCGGGGCCTTCTCTCCTTCACGACCTAGTTCCTCTGTATGCTTACTTCCCGGGGCTCTAGCTCAAGACTCCAACATTAGAACTCCAACTCAAAAAACTCCAACTCTGTCCTTTGCCATGTCTTTTATCTTTGAGACCCCACGCACCAAGGGGTGGGGCTCAACACCCTACTGGCCCCATCAAATCCCTAATCATAACTTAATCATGCCCAGATGAACAGACCAGTTTATAAGCATAATCCAATATATATTTTTGGAATTCATAACTATATCAAACTGCCAAACTGCTGCAGCAAGTATCACTCCAAAGCTGATATCTGTCCCCAAAATCTTGATAAGTAGTTATAGATCATAGACAGTGATTAATTCATTTGTTCAGAATTGTTTTGTGTATGGAAATCTACACTAATATTATTATCACTAAAGTCCTACTGAATCAAAATATTAGAGGAAAATAATTAAAATAAATAATAATTTCAATTTTCTATAATATAAAGAAAGCAATGTGAAATACATATTGCTTTATACAGAAAACTATCAGGCATATAATTCCTTGATTGCTCTCTTCTCTGCAAATGCATAGATCTCATGTTCTTACCTATACTTAGCTGTTTCATGATTGACTTTTAAAACAATTTTTTTTTTTACTCACAGCAGCACTTACTGGGAGATATCAAACATGAACACTAGAATTTCACTTCTGGCCAAGATGGAGTAATAGGGACGAGATCCCCTACTGCCTGAAACAACTAAAAACCTGGACATAATATAGATAACAGCAAGAAACTGAGCATCAAGCAACAAAGAACAGTGATCCTGAGAATCAGAAAACCAATGAAGCGAGCCTTACAAGGCCTCAGGTTACTGCCTCAACAGAGTTTCAAGATAACGTTGCAGAGTGGGGAAACCTAGATGGACACCAGTAGTCTCCTTGAGTTTAGGAGATGAAGCAGGGAGTCTGGTGAGGCCAATGTAGTTAGAGTTCATAGGGCATAGTATTAGAGAGGTGAGAGCTTCCTAAAGAGAGATTTCCAGAAATCTGCAGAGGATGTTCCTCAAGTCTTTGGTTGAGGGGTAATCAGCACATACTTGTGAGGAAACTACCCAAGACAGCAATACTCAGAGCTCACACAGGTCTGGAAATACTTCCTGTCCCATAAGCCAAAGTTCATAGGGAATTGAGTATTCAGTATACGTAACTATGCAGTACCCCAAAAGATAAAATTCACATGTCTACAAATGAATCAAAATTAACCAGGCAGAAAAAAGGAGCAGAAAAATATAACCTGTAATAAGGAGAAAACTCATCCAAATCAACCCAGAAATGACACAGAAGATAAAATGAGTAGATAAGGACGTGAACATAGTTATTAAAACTGTATTCTGAATATCCACGTAGTTACAGGCATAACTCATTTTATTGTACTTTGCTTTATTGCACTGTACAGAAACTGCATTTTTAACAAATTGAAGGTTTATGGCAACCCTGCATTGAGCAAGTCTCTTGGCACCATTTGTCCAATACCATGTGTTCACTTTGTGTCTCAGTGTCACATTTTAATTAAGGTATGTATATTATTTTTTTAGACATAATGCTATTGCACACTTAATAGACTACAGTATAGTGTAAACATAACTTTTATATGCACTGGGAATCCAAAAATTTCGTGTGACTCACTTTATTGTGATATTCACTTTATTGCGGTGATCTGAAACTTAACTTGCAATCTCTCTGAAGATTGAGCATGTCAGATAGAGACATGGAAGAAATAAAAAGATACAAAATGAACTTCTAGAGATTAAAACTATGACATAAAGGAAACCTGAGAGGGATTATAACCAGTAGATGTTGCAGAACCAAAGATTAGTGAACTTTAAGACATAGCAATATAAAGTGCCCAAAAGGAAAAAATACAGAGGAAAAAACAGAAAAAATGCACAGTGCATCAGTGAGCTGTGCAACTTCAAGTGGCCTAATATATGTGTAACTGGAGTCCCAGAAGGAGCTGAGGGTGAGAGAAGAGAAAAATTATTTGAAAAAGTAAAGGTTGGATATTTTCCAAATTTGATAAAAAGTATAAACCCACAGGTCCAAAAATATCAGTGAACACTAAGATCAAGAAATACGAAAACACTGAAAATCAAATTATTTAAAACAATGATGGAAAGAATGCCTTCAAAGCAGTGAGATACAAGAGACACATTAGAGATAGAGAAACAAATTATAAAAAATTTAAAAATCAGCAGATTTTTTGTTGGAAACTTCAAGCCAGAAGGCAATAAGGCAACTGTTGCAGTTGGGCAGTTTGATGTAATTATGAATTCCAAAAATATAATTGGATCATGCTTGTAAACTGATCTGTTAATCTGGGCATGATTAAGTTATGATTAGGGCATTGACTGGGCCACGTCAGTAGGGCATTGAGCCCCACCCCTTGGCGGGTGGGGAATCAAATATAAAAGGCAAGGCAAAGAACAGAGTTGAAGCAGATTTTGAGAAGCAGTTTTGATGTTGGAAAGAAGGCCCCAGAAGAGAAGCGACCTGTTCGCCTGATCGTCTACAGCTGACCTTGTGGAGGAAACAGGAGCTAAGCCCAGAGAGAAACGCATCCCTGGGAAGAGACGAACCCAAGCAGCCTGAACCCTGGCAAACATCGGCAGCTATCTTGCCCTAACACGTGGCAATGAACTGTGGTGAGAGAAGAAACTTAACACTTTATGGCCTGGTATCTGTGGACTTCTACCCCAAATAAATACCCTTTATAAAGAACAACCCATTTTTGGTATTTCACATTAGCACCCCTTTCGGCTGACTAATACAGCAACATATGTAAATTATTGGGAAAAAAATACTAACAACCTAGAATTCTATACTCAGCAAAAATATGTTACAAAAATGAAAGCACTCAGCAAACCAAATCCAGCAATTCATAAAAAAGGATTATACAAAATGAACAAATTAAATTTATACTAGGAATGCAAGATTTATTCAACATCCAAAATCAATTCATGTAATTCACCATATTAAAAGGTTAAAATCCATAGGACTCTATAACACAGTGAACATTAAAGTCAACTATGTACTATAGTTAATAGTATAATTATAATAATATTGTATCATCAATTTTAACAAAGTTAATTTAAAAAATACCATAAAGCTACAGTAATCAAGACAGTGTAGTACTGATATAAGGATACGTAAGTCAATGGAATAGATTTGAGAGTCTAGAAATATTTCCTCATAATCATAATCAATTCATTTAGCAAGAAGAGTGCCAAGAGAACTCAGTGGGGAAAGAACTGTGTTTTTAACACTCGGTGCTGGGAAAACTGGATAACTTTATGCATAAGAATGAAGCTGGACTCTCAACCGCACACCATATCAAAAATTAATTCAATGTATATCATAAGCCTAAATACGTGATGAAAACTATAATACTGTTAGAAAAAAACATACGAGTAAATCTTCATGATCTTGGTTTAATCAAAAGTTTCTTGGATATGACATCAAAAGTAGAAGTGGCAAAAGAGAAAATGGATGAATTGAACTGCATCAAAATTTAAAACTTTTTTGAGTCAAAGGACACCATCTTGTAAATAAAAAGACAACATAGACAGGGAGAAAATATGCAAATCATGTACCTGATAAGTAAGAGGCTCATATCCAGGTTATATAAAGAACTCTGACAAGTTAATAATAAAAAGAAATAATCCCATTAAAAAATGAGCAAAGAATCTGAACAGATATTTCTCCAAAGAACATAAATGAAGGGCCAATAAGCTCAAGAAAAATAATTCAACATCATCTGTCAATAGGTAAATGAAAATCAAAACTACAATTAGATACTATTTCACATCCACTAAGATGGTTAAAATAAAAAGATAGAGAATAATGAGTATTGGTGAGTATGTGAAGAAATTGGAACCATCTACACTGCTCCTGGAAATTTAAAGTGGTACAACCACTTTGGAAAACTGTCTGGCAGTTCTTCAATAGGAACACAGAATTACTATATGACCCAGCAATTCCATTCCTACGTATCTACCAAGAGAAACAAAAACATCCCCATGCAAAAACTTGTTCTTATAGCAGACTTACTTATGAAAGGTAAATAGTAAAAAAAATCCAAATGTCCAGATTTTATTGTATGATCCCTGTGACAGTTTGAAGTTCTTTTACGAATCCCAGAGAAAGATTATATTTTTTATTTAATCCATTCCTGTGAGTATGAGATCCTTTTGATTGGACTGCATCAGTGAGGCATGAACCAGTTTGGGTCTCCACCCTCTTGCTGGACCTGATATAAACAGAGACACAGAAAGGAAACTGCCATATTTGATCTGGCCATGTGAGAGAAAGGACTCCAGGTTCACCCACAGCTGAGCTCAAGGCAAGGGTTCTTAACCTTTTTTGTTCCACAGACCCCTTTGCCAGTCAGGTGAAAACCACAGACCCCTTACTAAGTCCACTATACTGTGGATTATTTAATAAATATATCACACCTGCAACACGTCCCCACAAGAATTTTTTTTTTTTTTAATTCAAGCTCATAGACTCCTGGTTAAGAACACCTGCCTTAGAGGCTCAAAAAGCTGAGGCCCATGGAGAGATGACTGATCGGCCACAGCTGAGTTCAAGGAGAAACTAGGGAGAGGCCAGTAGACCTACCCTCTTGCCTGATCACCACGTGGCAGGATGCTAAGATCAACAGCAGTTGACTTTGGTGAAAAAGTATCTCTGATGATGCCTTAATTTGGACATTTCACTGCCTCACAACTGTAAGCTTTTACCCTAAATAAAATCCCCACTATAAAAGCCAACTCATTTCTGATACCTTGCATCGGCAGCCCTTTGACAAACTAAGACAATCTCATTTTTAAGAAATGTTCAAAACAGAGACAGGAAATAAATTAGTGGTTTCCTACAGATGGGTAATTTATTTGATGTCTGTTTTGAATATTTCTTAAAAATGGGATTACTATGCTCTCTAACTTTTAGATCTTTACCATGTTCCCTGGCACATGTTCAAGACTGCTCCCTTGGAGTATGTTACTGGTCTTATGTTTTCCTCTTCCAGTCTCACCGCCAACAAACATCCACATTGCTGCCAGAAAAACCTTTGTAAAACCCAAGATTGCGAGCGGATGTAGCTCAAGTGGTTGAGCACTTGCTTCCCATGTACGAGGTCCTGGGTTCATTCCCCAGTACCTTCAAAAATAAAAAATAAAAATAAAAAAACAAGATCACAGTATCTTTCTTGAAAATCAGTTAGGGGTTTCCCAAGACTAGAGAATGAAATTCAAGCTCCTTAAGGAGCAATGGATTACCATTTTAAAGTTCCAGATCTTTTTCAGATCACAAATACCCTGGATAATTTGGTGAAACCTCTTCCAGTGAAAAAAATGCATGTGTGCAAATACACAATACATTGCATTCAGTTGTAAGCCAGTGGTCCTTGATTCTTCAATTGAGGGATTGGGGAAATAGGTTGAAAATGAATACAGGTATAGTTTGGCATTCACTAGCTAAAAGGTCAAGAAAGTTTGTCAAATTCCGTTCTCAGAGGTTTTAAACTAAAGACTCTCCTGCTGTATGTAAGTGCAATGATCACACTGACATTTTTGGAGGGCCCATTCATTATTTTGATTATACACTTTAACCCAAAGCTTAAAAAAAACGTAAGCTTTTACAGGCTGCTAAATTCCTCAAGAATTACTTTTGAGCTCTTACATTTCAGTAAGCCTAATTGCCTAAAATCTAAATAAGCTGACTTCTTTCAATTTCTCAAACCCATTCTTACTCTATCACTTTACAATTTTACTTTTTCCTGGCCAAATCCAACAATCTTTTCAAAGTATATATCTACTTTGAATCTCTTGAATAGTTTTTTCCTGGCTTGCAGGACTTCATGCTCTCATAATTTTCATTTGTTTGCCCTAATTTTTTTTCTGTACATGTGGTATCCTCCGAAACCTCAACAGTCCCATTCACTGTTTCAAGTACCACCTCTTACAGAGATAATTTCGAATTTCTATTTCTCTAACCTTTCTTTCACTCAATCACCTAGTAAAGACATTTCCATTTCAATGTGCAGGTCTCATATCTCAAATTAAACATCCATAGATACAAATATACCACCAGCAGAGATCAATCTTACATTGTAATATCCCCTGATGGCTGCAGATTAATCTTTCAGTAAAGATTTAACAAATTAACCTAACTGAAATGCCCAGTGCAACGGAACAGAACTCTCCTTAAAAATCTGGGAACATCCACCATTAGTTATTTTAAATCATCCGTTTAATTTTCTCTAAGCCGATCAGTTTCCTACCCTATTTTGAAAGAAAATAGAAAAAGGTGGATTGTTTCGACACTTTCAGAGACTTGGGCAAAAGATGCACTTTCATACTCTAATGAATCTCAAATATTACCGCAAAGCATAACACCTAGGGAAAAACTGCCGGGTGCAAGGTCGAAAAAAAGTGACTAGAGCTAATTTTTCCTCTCCACTTTAGCGGGCCCATTTAGTTGACCATTTACGAAAAACCTGAAAAAAAACGAAAGACCTTGAAAAAAACTACCACGCACACTTTATCCCTTCAAGCCTAGAAGGAAAAAAGGGAGAATACACGAGGGCTCGTCCACGCCCTCTCCGCGTGGACTGCATACGAGTATTTGGCCCGTGTGCCAATTTCCGCCTCCTTTTAATTAACATTATAAGCCTTTTTCTTGAACTCCTCAGCGCCCCCTCAGGTCACCATCTGCTTCGGGGTCACCAAACGCAGAAATTTACGCAGGCGCCTTTCAGAACTCAGAGACCATTTCCGCGTGGCGAGTCTCCAAGTCACACTAATCAGAGACTAAGCCAAGCAGCCCAGGCTGCTCGGTCACGTGATCCCAGACTCCCCTCCTCCTCTCCGCTAAGGGCTCACAGCTCAGCAGGGCTCCGCGAGGTGCCTCCCTCTAGGCGGTGCTCGCTGATTGGTCGCTGCTCGCGCGGTCTCCTGGGTGACGGGAACGCGATAGTCTTGGCGTAGGAGACCAGGTGCGCTTGCGCACTAGCTAGGTCGCGCGGCCGCTCGAGCCCTGAGATGAAGGTAAATAACTTACAAACCCCGGGGGGGCGGGAAGACGACCGCTCTCCCGCCTTCAGCCAGCGGAGCGTCGCTTCGAGGAGAGGGTCGTGTGCCCCCTTTTTCACCCCGAGTGCGTAAGGAGAGGGGGGTGCGAGTGGGACGTCCAGGGAGGGGGAGGGCGCAGGCGAAGTTGAAGCAACGAGGGGAAAGAAAAGGGGAAAAAAAGAGGCGAGGACCGAGAGGGAGGCCCCTTATTTCTGGGATAGCGAACCCGATGGAGGCCGTACGAGAAGAGGGAATTCCCCCACGGCCGGAAATGAGCAGACTGGATCTGAAGAGTCCCTTAATTTCGCACGGCAGAAAGAACGGGTCGTGAATGCGTTTGGAGGGTAGTGGTCAAGTTAATTGTCACCAGCAGCCTCATATCTTGCAGCTAAGCCTTTGAAAAGCCGCGCAACTCAGCGCCTTGGTTGCACCACCCCAAGAGAGTAAAAAAAGCCTCCGAAAGAATCGTCCCAAATAATATTGCCTGTGACTGGTCCAGTTTAGAGATGATTTGGTGGCGAGTTTAAGTTATTCGCAGAGAAATCTGCACCCGCACGCTCAGGTCTCGCGCTTAAGCACGTCTTCCTCTGCACACATGGTTTCTAGGTTTGGGATTCTCCTTGTGAACTCCATTGGGTCACTCTCAACAGCCATACCCTCCCTGCCCTAATCTGGCAAAGGAATGGAAATTATTTTTTACATCCTAATGCTTCCTTGTAGCTGTTAGTGTGAAGATTGGAATTGACTGATAGTCATAACTCACATTTTTAAAGCTCTTCACAGTTTATATAAAGTACTAAAGGTATGGAGATACTAGTATACCCATTTTATAGTTGAAAATTATGTATCTGAGATAATTTAAGTGACTTGCTTGAAGTGGCAGAATTTCCTCTTCAGTGAATATGTAATTCTTTTGAAGAAAAGTATGCAAGATCACAGCCAGAGGCAGGTCTGTTCCTGAAGTTGAAGGACCTCTCATTTGCATGAAAGAGTTCCAAGGCAATGTGGTCATGTTTTTTGAAAATTTGCGAAAGTAAGATGCTTTTATAGTTTTCTTCAAGAGTGTCTTCATGCAGGCAAAACCTGGATGCACTCGTGATTATAGCACACTTTTGCTTTCAATAGAGGTGGATTTTATCTTCTTTTTAGCATAGGCATGCTCTTTGATTTTTATTTAAATTTTGAGCACTGAAAGAGTTTTGTGTTGCCACTTAGACTGTCAAGTGTACTCTAGTCCTATCTAAACTTCATATGTCTAGTTAAGAACATCTGTTTTTTTAATCTAATATTAATCTGTAAATTTTTTCACTCAAATCTCTAAGTTCCTAGATCAGCACTGTCCAATAGAAATATAATACAAGCAAATGTAATTTAAAATTTTCATAGCCACATTAAAAGGTTCAAAAGAAAGTTAAAATCATTTTAATAATGTATTTTATGTAACCCCACAAATCCAAAATTTTATCATTTCAACACGTAATATAAAAAATTACCAGTGAGATAGTTAACATTCTTTTTTTTTTTTTTTCATAGTAAGCCTTTGAAATCCAATATGTATCTTATACTTACACATATCTAAATTCACATTACCCACATTTCAAGTGCTCAAAAGCTACATGTGGCTTGTGGCTACCATATTGAACACCACCTAGATGGTCTAAGTGAAAAGAAAATTATTTTTCAGTTGATACTCTGTCTACCCAGTAGCCAAATTAAACATTAATAAGGAAATAAATACAACTAATGTGTAAATGAAGGAAATAATTTTGAAGAAAATATGAACAATTTGTATTTCTATCATGGTATTTTTAAAATAGCAATTTTGTTAAATCAAATTTAATTTAAAAAAATCCATGCCACTGATGAAAGATCACATAATGATTAACTAAATTCAAGCTTAAATTATCTTAATCCTTTAAGCACTAAAATTATACATTTTTTAAAAATTAACGTTTAAAAACTTCAAAAGCAAAAAAAAGTTTTGTAGTAAAGATTTTATATCTTGAGATCCATACTGTGCTTGTTAACTGTTGTTTGCTGTATTGTTAACTTCTTTTGGATAAACTCTTAAGTTCACCATCCTGAATCCTGTTTTCATGATCATGTTTTAACATACATTTCTGACACCCCGCTCCCCCCCATGGCTTCGTCTGTCTGCTCACTCGTTGTCTCTGTTCATTGTGTCTGCTCATTGTCTTGCTCAGCTTCTTTAGGAGGCACTGGGAACCGAACCTGGGACCTCCCATGTGGGGGGCAGGTGCCTAACTGCTTGAGCCACATCTCCTCCCCCGACCAATCCTTTTAATTGTATGTGTTTTGAAAACATAACAATTTTTTGTTTATTTTTTAGCGTGTTTTTTCACTGTTAGAAAAGACTTGGCTTGGCACACCAATTCAGTTCACCTGGCAAAAAACATCAGGAAACTACCTTGCAGTAACTGGGTAAGAAATCAGTGAATGTTTTAAGTAAGATCATCCTGATTGCAAATGGATGTATTCCCTCATAACCACACCATCCATTCAGTAGAATTTCTTGTGTGATAGTGTTATGGTGAGGAAAGGAATAGGTTCATCTCCATTAATATCACAATTCATGAACCTTTTCCCTGGTAACTTTTTAGATACAAATTATGAAACCATCATGAAAGAACACTGAAATCACTCAGGTGACAGCTTAATTTTTTTATGCACAGACATAAATAAAAACACATTTTAATCATATCTTTGTGTTCTAATTGCTTTTAGAGCTGATCATATTGTGAAAATCTTTGATCGCCATGGTCAGAAAAGAAGCGAAATTAATTTACCTGGGTAAGTACAGCAGTGGATCAAAAACTTTTTCAAGCTTTGTTGCATAAAAGATAAAAAACACTGTCTTAAAACTGTAATCAAATAGAATTTTATAACTTATGTATAACCCATATTTCCTCTTTTCCTTTCTCCATTTGCAGAGGAATTTGTTTTTTATACTCTTAAGAAGTTAATGAAGTATGTAGAGATATAACATATGAGTTAGAGAGTTAGTTTATTTTTATAAATACCTACACATTCACAAGGAAGCTTTAAAGTTTGATTGTCACTGAGCCCATATGAATTCTCATTTAATTATGAATGTACCTTAATATGCATATGGTATCTACTTTAGTATTTCTTCTTTAATAAATTGTTGGAAAATAGTTACTTTCCAGATAATTCTTAGAGGACAAAAACTATCCATTTTCAGAGAATTCTGTATTACACTAAGTATAATTTAGCTATTTTGTAATTCTGTGTAATTATTATCAGTATTAGTTTTACTACAGATATTGTCAGTGATTATTAAGGTGTGTAGAGTTCTTCACCTAAATGGTCTATGCTCCTTTGCTTTTTAAAATCCCTGTCTGCTTTCTGTTGTTTTATTGTCACCATCTTTGCATGAAGTTTCAGGGCCTCTCATTTGCATGAAAGCGTTCCAAGGCAATGTGGCTGTTTTAATTCTTTCAGTCTCTAACAGCCTTTCCTGCCTCCTACTCTGCCCCACCCACTAATGCCAATTGGCATTTCCCAATGCACTCTTAGTTGTTGCTTCTGGTTTCTATGTTCTGGGAAACAGAAGTCAAAGTAGTTATAATTATGTATAAAATAAAATACGAAGGCTCTCAGTAAACTCTTCTTTGAGTGATTTGTATAAGCTTTATTGCTTGATTTCTGCAACATTTGTTTTGGTTACACAATGGCCTCGTTTCTTTACTTCTGAATTCTTTTGCTGTATTCATAATAGTTGAGTTTACCTGACAAAGGATCTCCGGATAAATAAAATCCTGTTATATATTTAGCCTTTAATTGGCAGATAATCTCATCAACGATTTGAAAGCTGCCGTCTTCCATATTCCTGAAATCTCTGAGAAAATTAAAATCCCAAACATATTTTAACAGTTTGAAAAATAAAAAATTGAAGTAATTCCCAATCATCTTAAATGTAAATGTATGGTTTAGCAAATACCCAAGAACAAAGAATTTTAAAATGAAAGAGAGCATTGGAGAAGAAAAGGTCAATCCTCAGGGAACTTTTTAAATTATAATAAACATTTTTGAATAATTTTAAACATCCAACAATCATGTTAAATAGAGCACTTCTTGTTTTAAACTGTGTTGTCACCTTAACTGAATCACTCTTCTTATTCCACCAAGATGTAAAATGAAAATAACAGTTCTTACCCACTTCAGAATTCAAGCTTTTCATTGTTTTGGAATCCTACACTTACCCAACCTTGATCTGTTTTGTACTCAGTTTATTTAGCTATATCTTCATTTGTTAGCAAGATTTTCTCTCTGTAAATCTTTTATATAAGATTTTAAAAAACCTTTCAAAACTTGATCATACAAATTATCTCTTGATTGGGATGTGATTCATTTGGAGAGGTATTTGTTTTACAAAAGGACCAGGGGCTTTTTAAGATTCAAAAAAAATATGCAAACTTATCAGCTGCAATTGTATTTAATATAGCACATGGATGTGGTATTAAAAATAGATTTTAAGTCTTTTCCTTCCCTTCACCAACAAATAATTGAAGGTAGTATTATCCAAGTGATGAATTTGAGTTGTATTTTTCAATTTTTTAGACTGCTAAGTAGCTCAAGCAGATACTATGAAATATGTTGGCTTTTACAATGGGAATTTATTAACTTGCAAGCTTACAATTTAGAAGTGGGGAAAAATGTCCAAATCAAGGCACCATCAAGGTGATGCTTTCTTTCTTCCTGAAGACCAGCTGCCAGTGATCCTGGACTCCCTTGTCACATGGCAAGGCATATGGCGGCATCTGCTAGTCTCTCCCTTCTCTTCTGGGTTTTGTTGCTTTCAGCTTCTAGCTTCCGTGGCTTTCTCTCTCTCTGTCTGAATTTCGTTCTCTTTTAAAGTACTCCAGTAAGAGCATTAAGACTCACCCTGAATGAGGTAGGTCACATCTTAACTCAATATCCTACTCACCAAAAGAGCCTACTTAAAATGAGTCCACACCCACAAGAATAGATTAACTTTAAGAACATACTTTTTTGGGGTACATACAGCTTCAAGTAACCACACTCACTTTAAAACGGTTATGACCTATTTAAAATAGATGGAATGGTCTTGTTACAGACAATAGTCACAAATAAGTGAGTATTTAAGTTTCTTTCCCCCATGTTTGAAAAATCTGTAGTGATGTTTTGCTCTCTTTTTAAAGGAACTGTGTTACTATGGATTGGGATAGAGATGGAGATATCCTAGCAGTGATTGCTGAGAAGTCTAGTTGCATTTATCTATGGGATGCCAACACAAATAAGACCAGCCAGCTAGACAGTGGCATGAGGTAAGGATAACTTTTATTTTTAAAATCTTGACTTGGAGACATGGTTTTTGTAGATTTGATGCTAACAATACTTAAAACTTTCCTTTAAAAGATGCAATGATGAGTTCTTTTTTTTTTTTTTTTTTTTTTTTTTTGACTATTACAAAA
The DNA here is from genome assembly GCA_029593785.1 of Cabassous unicinctus. Lineage (NCBI taxonomy): Eukaryota > Metazoa > Chordata > Mammalia > Cingulata > Chlamyphoridae > Cabassous > Cabassous unicinctus. Next base: position 46,164 of record JAQZBX010001836.1, on the reverse strand, counting down.
GTTTATTTAACAAAAAATTTTAATATGAAAAATATACATGGCCCAAATATTACATCACAGTAAAACAGGCCCTTTAGGGAGGGGACATGGGGAAGCAATTGATTTCTCTATTGAACATACCATTATTTATACTCATTCCAAGGCTTCTAACATGATGACACTATTTCCTCGTATTATCACCATTACAATACTGTTCTGTTGCCCACTGGTTGCCGTTTCCACACACTCATCTATCACAAGATTCATAAAGGGATCAAATCCTTGCAGTATTTGTTGAACATGTATGTCACCTTTTAATTTCAATGATAACTTCTTGTTCATCAATTTTTTCAATTCAGTTGGTTGAGCTTTGCTCATGGTATCTACTCAGTGGGCAAAGTGCTGCCTTATGAGTTATTTTCTTAGAAAAGGCTAATTTCTTTTATTGTGATTATATATAATCCTTTTACTAAACTTGCCTAATGAATTAGAATAAAAATTTTACAATTGTGAAATATATAAGTAGTTCCTTTTAAAAATTTGCTTATAATGGAATAGGCTAAATTTTAGTTCAGGGATGAAACAAAATATATATGGGGAAATCTGGTTGTGGTTTTAGTTGCAGGCATGGTTGGATCCAGGTGTTCAAGTGATACAGTCAGGACTGTGTCTTTCACCATCTCTCAGCTCTTCTTTTCTCTGTATATACTTCATTCTAAGACTTCCTTTGTGGCTATTGACAACTCTACTCTTAGATCATTCTTCACAGCAAAGTCATCCCAGGGAAAAGATCATACTCCTTTCATATTACAAGTGTCCATTCAGTTCCTCACAAAATCTCTGAGTGAGGGAGGTAGGGCCACATGATTGACAGTCCCACCAGCTGAAGGGCACACAGAGTAAGTTTCAGATTTCCAATAAAATATAAACCATTTGACCATATGAAAGAGAAAAACTTATCAATATTTACAAATAAAAATTTGCAATTTTGACCTTGGAAAAGTTGCTTAACCTCTTGCTAAGCCTCAGTTTCATTATCTATATAAAATGGGTATAGTAATAATAACTGCCTGTTGGCTTCATGTGGCCACAAGTGGGTAGAAAGAGATCACACACATATATAAGGTTGGTCTATAAGGTTCCAGATAATTGACCAAGGAATAACTGAACCAAGGTGGCCATGCAGAGCAGGGCCAGGCATAACCCATCTTAGTGCAGTTTCCCTTTATCCTCCAAAATGCCTCATGGGGCATGTGACCACATGTGATGTTTTCTGCCCAAGGAAAATTCTTCCTGGATCTGAGATACCGTCATTTCTTGCTCTGTTCTTTTAGGCTTTGAATTTACATCACTTTGCAGGAATAGTTTACACAATCTCTCTGCCTCCATTCGTGGGGATATTTAAACATTAAGAACTGGTTCTTGAACCAAATTCAGCATCAGTGAGGCCACATCCTTGCAGAAGAAAATGTATAATTAATTCCCAGGTGTTCCCACTGATACTGCTGTACCTTCAGCTAGCTATCTGTCTATCTTACCAGAGAGTCCATTTCCTCACATCATCTTAGGATTGTTTTGATGTTTAAGTGTATGTTGTGGTCAGGTACAGAATTAATTAAGACCCTAGCTAAGAGTTAATGTTATTGTAATCACCATTAAGGTAAAATTATTATGAGTATAGGGGTTTTCTGGTCCTATTTACTGTTTTTAAATTTTAATGTCTGAAGTACTTATGGGCAAAGGAATACCTGTTACTATTTGTTCTTTATATAATGGTCAATATTATACCAAGATAGTTAATAAACATACCTTTGAATATCAATTTTTTTTCTTAAATATTTTTACTTTTAAACTTAATTACATTTCCTTTATAAATTTGAATTCCATTTCAAATTTAATCTGAATGGTTCTTTTGAGCATTTCAAATACCTTAAATAGTAAACAAAACATGCTCAAATATAATGATTACACAGCTTACTGCTATACCATTTAACCTGTTTTTAAATGTTAGCCCCATGGATTGAATTCATTTTTTCATTTTTACTCTACTTGTTTTTATACCTTTTTAGGATTATAGAATTACTCTGATACCTCCCTAGACTTAGTCCAGTAATCATTTATTTATATAACTGGGATGTAGCAGTCTTTCCAGAGAAAACCCTGGATACAGAATTTGTGTTTTCGGTTGATTGATTCTTTGTTGGAAACTGAACGTGGTTACTTTTCCCAAGGCGATCAAAACCTGAGCTCTAGTCATCTTACCGAGTCTTTTTCTTGTAATTGACCTTCAATTGTCATATCAGTAAGACTCTTTAAAGCCCACGCTTTTTAACATAGATTTCAGTTTTTTGTAGCCTGGTGCATTTGCCCCAAATTATATATATCCCCAAGGAATTGAAAGCATGGACTCAAACAGATCCTTGTATACCAGTATTAGTCACTATAGCCAAAGGTGGAAACAACTCAAGTATCCATCAGCAGATGAATGCATAAACAAAATGTGGTATAACCATATTATGGAATACTATTCAGCCACTAAAAGGAATGAAGTTTTATACACCAATGTTTATAGTAGCATTATTCACAATAGCCAAAAGGTGTAAGCAACCCAAATGTCCATCAACAGATAAATGGATAAACAAAATAAGGAATATACACAGAATAGAATATTACTCGGTTGTGTAAAGGAATGAAGTTTTGATGCATGCCACAATGTGAATGAACCTTGAAGACATCATGTTGAGTGAAATAAGCCAGATACAAAAAGACAAATATATTATTTGGTTTATATAAAATACCAAGAAGAGATAACTTTCTAGAGACAGATTAGTAGATTATAGATCACCAGGGACTGGGGAGGTGGGGGGAGTTATTACTTAATGGATGCAGAGTTTCTGTTTGAGGTGATGAAAAAATTAGGTTAATGGCTTTTGGTGATGGTAGCACAATATTGTGAATGTAATTAATACAACTGAACTGTACACTTAAAAATGGTTAAAATGGGAAATTTTGAGTTATACATATTTTACTACAATAAAAAGTTATTAAAAAAAAAAAAAAAAAGGAATGAAGTTCTGATGCATGCTACAACTTGGATGAACCTTGAAGACATCGTGTTGAATGAAATAAGCCAGACAGAAAAGGACAAATATTGTATGATTACACTTATATGAAATACCTATAAGATTTAAATCATAGATACATGAAATAGATTAGAAGTTACCAGGGACTGGGAGGAGGCAGAAGGGGAGTTATTACTTAATGGGTAAAGAGCTTCTGTTTTGGATGATAAAAATGTTTTAGTAATGGAAAGTGGTGATGGTAGCACCACATTATTAAAGTGATTAATAATGCCACTGGATTATACACTTAAGAATGGTTAAAATGGCAAATTCTCTGTTAAATATATATGTTACTACAATTAAAATGTAAGCATTTCATTCACGTTTTATTACAACTCCTTTTTTAATTTTTTTAAGTTGGTACCAGGGATTGAACCTGGGACCTCATACGTGGGAGGCAGGCACTCAGCCACTGAGCTACATCTGCTTGCCACAACTCCTTTTCATAATACTTTATATGAAATTTTCTCCCCTGAATAGCATCATGGTTTTATGACCTTTCACAAACTCAACTTAAGTTGTTTCATTTAAATATATTATTTTTAATGCTCAAATTCTCCTAAGTTAGCCATAGGAAGACCTTTTAAGCTTGTTCTTTTATCCTTTCATCATTGCCCTCAATGTTCTTGAAAGCAGCCTTGCTTTCTGAAAACAGTTGCACGGTCTAACTGTGGTTCTCAAAGTTTAGCTGCATCAGAATCTATTGAAGGGCTTGTTAAAAAACAGATCGCTGGAGCAGATGTGGCTCAAGCGATTGAGCACCCGCCTCCCACATGGGATGTCCCGGGTTCAGTTCCTGGTGCCTACAGAAAAAAAACAAAAACAACAAGCAAAACAGACGAAAAAAAACAACTCAGGGAAGCCAGTGTGGCTCAGTGGTTGAGCGCTGGTTTCCTACATACGAGGTGCTGGGTTCTATCCCTGGCCCCTGGTTCCCCCCCCAAAAAAAAACCCAAAAAACTGTTTACTAGGTTTCATCTCCAGAGTATCTGATTCAGTTACGCCTGGGTGGGGCTTGAGAATTAGCATTTCTAAGAAGTTCCTAGGTGATGAGGAGTCTGTTGGTCCTGGGGTCACATTTTGAGAACTGTTGTTCTAGAGCTATTGTGATTTCTTTCCCCAGTATATTGAATGAACTTTCTCCAGGGTTTCCTGATTCCCTGTACCAGGGAATTGTATAAAAACTCTGAGTCCTAGAATGCATATAAGATCTGGTAGATGGCAAAAGTGGTCTCTACCTGCTTTTGGGATACTCTTAATAGTGACAGAGTTGGAAAATATACATCCTTTTTAAAGTCATGTATTCCAATGAGTTTTCCAATTTAATATCTCATGTTATTAGAACCTTCTTTTTTAAGAGCATGAGGTTTCATTATCCATTTAGAGTTACAGCTGTTATTAGTAGACAGAATAATAGCTTACTGTATATTAAGGACCATCTCATGAAATTTGCAGTCCCGTCATGACTGAATTGAGCTCTCTACTCATTTTACATTTGTATTTTTTAAATTTTTATATACATATTTTTATTAGAGAAGTTGTATGCTTACAGAAAAATTATGTAGAAAATACATAGTTACCATGTATCCTTCCCAGCATTTTGCAGTAGTGTGGTACCTTTGTTATAATTGATGAAAGAATATTATTATAATTGTGCTATTAACTGTAGTCCACAGTTTGCATTAGGGTTCATAGTTTGCATTGTATAGTCCTATGGTTTTTTTTTTAAATTACATTTCTATTTTAAGGCTAACTGACCCTAAAATAATCTTATAGATGCTTAAAATGTCTTTAGCACTTAGTCTTTTGTCCTAAAGCATTAAGTTGTAGTTTTATACTTCAGCTACTAAGCAGATGTTAAAATTACTTACAAAACACTTTTAAAAAGATTATATAGATGTTATATTTGTGAAATATTTAGTAATTTATATCTTAATGTTACAGGGATCAAATGTCTTTCCTTCTTTGGTCAAAAATGGGAAGTTTTCTGGCTGTTGGAACTGTTAAAGGAAATTTGCTTATTTATAATCGCCAGACATCTCGAAAGATTCCTGTCCTTGGTAGGTTAAAGCTGGAAACATTGCTAAATATTTTGAGATGCTTTACATAAATGTCAATTTTACTACCTCAGATTTCCCTGATGTTGCAAGGGAAATTTTGTATTATTGGGGCCCCGCTGGTTCAATCTTACACCTACCTACACAAGCAGGTCCCTCTTATGAAAATTCCCCAGGGTTCACAGGGTAGTTTGCTCTAAGGTTGACCTTTTGGCACCAGTACATTAATGGCATGGCTTCCATCTGTTCCTTTCTCACCCAGATTCCTCTGAACATGGAATAGCTCATCTGCATATCAACACATAAACATTTGGTGACTGCTTGGACAGGGTAAATCTAGATTCCTAATTCTGACCACTCACTCTCTCCAAAAACCAATTTAATCGAGGTGTGGATTATGAGTTATATTTGCCTCAGGGTATCTGGCTAGAGGCTGCCTGTGTTCTGTTCCTTGCTTGACCTTCTTGGTTCAGTCTCTGATTCTCCCAACCTTCTGGTCTCTCAGCATCTGCCAGTTGGATACCCATTCATCAGCACTGGCTTGAAGAATGGTGGGACTAGTGGAATTAATTACATCCAGGTGGCCAGAAAAAAACATAATCTATCAACTCAGGAGATTATTTTTCACAGCTATCTTTAGGCCTTATTAGAAACCTATTTTCCCCCTCTTGGTACATTTGATTACCTCATCTTGCTGGGGTTTTTTCCAGATTATGAAAGTTTACAGGATTGTTTTTTGGAATCATTTGCTGAGTCATTTCCTCAAATCATATTCCATTATATCAGCTGACATATATAGTTTTAAATGCATATATTATAAATATCTGTAATCATGTCATTTGAAGGCTTGATAAATTTTTAACAAAGTTTGTACATTTTTTATGAAAGTCCTAGTAATGCTTTACTAAGTAGTGCAGTGAATTTTTAATCCCTGTGTCCAATTTTGGAGTTGAGAGGATTGTTGATAAAAAATATAAGATGTACACTTATTTTTAAAAAGGGATTAAACTTGAGATAATGGCACCCACAGAGTACTCTTAATGTGCCTTTCCATTAAGGACACTTATAATCACTTTAAATTGTTTATATATATATATATATCCTTAGTATAAATATTAATATTAATGCTACAGTTAACCATTAATGTCATTGATCCATTCAAAAACTTTAAAAATTTCTGAGTTACATTAATCAACTTTTCACAGTATGAATTTGTGTGTCTTACTGACTTCAGTAGACATTTTCTGTATCCTCCTTCATCTGCAGGTATATCCTATCAGCTAACTTATAAGTCCCAGAAAATTTGACAATTGAGGTATAAGAAAATAATTTGTCAAAGCATGATTATTTGTGTATCAGGTTTTTGTCATATATACATTATGCTATGTATGATCTTTGTATTTAATATGAATACTGATTCTCCTCACACATTTATTTACTGTGTGAAATGGGCCTGAATAGATTCAGGTTATTTACATATCTTAACAGTCATTTAGCTAAACACATAGCTGCCTCTCAGTGCTGGTTGTGATTTGTGGCTTGGTTTTTTTTCCTCTTAAATAACTAAAACCAAGGCATTCCACCTCTGTTAGCAGCAGTGTGGTAGCATGATCGGTCAGTGCTTTACAGAAATTAAATGTCTATTACCTTAGTCCATGTTACACTGAATATTTCCTTGAACTAGACTATATACAGGCAATTCTCATCTGGCTTGGTGCTGATATGCACGGATCTCATTTACCATGGTTTAATTAAGTAACATCGCCCCCAAGAACATGGTTCTAATTTCAGTTACCACAGTATATTAACTGAGTTCATCTGAGTTAAAGAAATCAATACATGTAAATTGCCTAAATTTATTACTAATTATTTATTAGTAATGTATTATTACTATTTATGTTAAGAATAACCTGAAATCTGAGCACTCAAAAGAGCCTTGACGTACATTGGAAGAAGGAGGAAGAAGAGATTTTCTTCTCCCTTTCCTAAGGCTTGTCTTTGTCATCTTCCCACCTCTCTGTGTACTCCTTTTCCCCTTCCTAATGCCTGTCTCTTAGTGCACTCAGTTCCAATGTACTGCCCAAGTCCCGTAATCTGTCTTTAGCAAAATCTCCCATATTCCCAGTCTCTTCTCAGGATGTTCCCTTCAGTTTTGTGCTCTGGTCTCCTAACTTGAAATACCATCTATATCCTGACAACTCCCAGATTTCTGTTTCTAATCCAGAGCTCTCTTCCAAACTCTAGACACAAATATCCACCTGCTTACTAAACATCTTCAGTCAGAGGTCTGGTGAACACTTCAGATTTAACACGTCCAAAGCCCTCTTCACCCACAGCCTTCTCTCTGTGTGTTGATAGTGTTCGTCCTTCTAGATCTTCAGGCCAAACCATAGCATCTCCCTTGACTCTACTCTTTCTTATACCCTCCGTTTTAGTTGCTAAAGGCTATCAAAGCAAAAATACTAGAAATGGGTTGGCTTTTATAATGAGAATTTATTAGGGTAAAATCTTACAATTCTGAGGCTGTGAAAATGTCCAAGTCAAGGCATCATCAGAGATGCTGTCTCACCAAATGTTGGCTGCTCCACTGATTCTGGACTTCTGCCAGTCTGCCTTCTCCTCTAAGCTCAGTTTTTCCTCGAGCTCTACTGTGGACGATCAAGCACTTAATTCATCTCCCTCCTCTCTCTTCTGGAGCTTATTGCTTCAACTTCGGTCTGCTCCACTGAGTCTAGCCTCTGGCCTCTCTCTCAGCCTCTTGGGTTTTCTCTGTCTTCTGGAGTCCTATCTCACATGTCAAGGTAAAAGCTTACGTTTCTCTTTCTCTTGTAAGTGTCTCCACTTATATAAGACTCTGACAAGAGGGCTGAGACCCACCCTGGGTCACACCACACTGAAGTAGCCCAATCAAAGGCCTCCAACTGAAGCAATCTAATCAAAAGTCCCTTAACTGAATCTAACCAAAAGGTCCCACATAAATAGGTTTTCTTGCACAGAAATGGGTTAGCTTAAGAACGTAACTTTCTGTAATCCACAAAAGACTCAAACCAGCACACCCTCCATATCTATTTTGTCAGAAAATATTGTGTTGGCTCTACCTTCAGTTATCTCCAGAATTCAGCCTTGTCTTACCACCTCTACTACTACCACTGTGATGTGGCCCTCAAACATGGCCCACCTGAATTTCTGCATTCTCCTCTCAACTGGTCTCCCTGCTCCAACTCTTGCCCCACTATAGAATATTCTCAACCCAGAGGTCAGAGTAAGCTTTTTAAAAAGTGCAATCATGCCACCCTTCCACTCCGCACTCTCCAGTGACTCTCCATCTTGCCCAGAGTCAAAGCCAGAATCCTCATGATGGCCAACCAAGCCCTCCGTCATCTGGGCCCTGCAGTCTCTCTGACCTCAGCGCATACTCTTCTGTCCTTACTTCCTCTGCTTCTGCCATACTGTCCTCCTTGCTGATCCTTTAGCATACCAGGCACACTCCTGCCTCAGGGTTTCCTCACTTTACAGCCATTCATTAAGTACCTGATTTCTGCATAGGTACAGTATTAGGTCCTATAGGGGGTAAAAAGAATAAAATCAATGTTGTCACTGCTCTTCAAGCTCTAAAATAGCTAACACTTGCATAGTACTTACTATGTGCCTAGCACTATTCTTAGTGTTTTAACTCATTTGATCCTTAGCCCTATAAGATAGGTCCTATATTTTCCCCATTTTATGGATGAGGCAACTAAGGAATAGAAAGATTAAGTAACTAAGCCATTTTGCATCTCATTGTCAGAATTAACCTTGGAACTCTTTAGGGTTTATCTATCCCAAGACCATCACAAAAGCCCATAAAGCCTATGATTTCCACCCCCACCCCCACCCCTCCAAAAAATGTAGTTTTTGCCTTGACTGGAATGCTTAATGAAAAGCTTCCTTACACTCTGTGGTCATCTAGTATCACTCACTAGCTAAATGATGCAATTCTTAACACAAGTCTTGCAAGGTTGCTTTCATATTTGCACCTCAGTAATAACATGAATTATTATATGGCCTTTAGTCATTTATGAATAGTCGAAACTATGAGTTATATCTATGTATTAAACCTATGAGCTGAAGTGGATTTATTTCTCTTAAGATACTAATGTTATAAGTTTGGTTATATGATGAACAAATAAAATTTGTCTAGGAGTGGAATTTTTTTTTTTTTTGGGTAAAAATAAAAATTTTCACAATACAAACCAATATTTGTAAAATGATATATAAATATATATGCATATATGTGCATTTGCTTACATAAATGTTATTTTATATATATATATTTAAAAGATGCTTAGATTACATAAATGTTACACAAAAATTACAGGGATTCCCATGTTCCCCACCTCCCACACCTCCCATAACATCCCACATAAACATCTTTCATTAGTGTGGCACATCACCTGCAATAGATATATACATCCTGGGGCTTTGCCACTAAGCATAGACCATAGTTCACATCGTAGACCACACCTTCTCCCCCACAGTTCTGCATGGTATATGCTGATGTAAAATGGCCTATATCTGTCATTGTAATGTCACTCAGGATAATTCCCAAGTCCTGAAAAAGCCCCTGTATTACAACTGCTTTTCCCTTCCCTGCCCCGAAAGTGTCTAGTGGCCACTGGCTCCATCTCACTGTTATAATTTCTTCCATTGCTTGAATCACAATATGTCTACAACAGAATACCATTAAGTCCACTCTAGTCCATAGCTCTTCCCCCAATCCTGAGAAGTCTGGGATGGTGATGTCCACTCTACCTCCAGGTGAGAGGGGGCTTATATCTCATGGATACGGTGGATGGGATTATCCTGCCTGCAGCTGCAGGCTCTCTCCATTCCCTAGGATGGCCGTTGTCCATCATCGTCTCCTCACCAGGTGACTTGGGTGAGTTCATTGAGCTGTAGAGTAGGAGTTGCAGCTCCACCTAGATTCCAGGCACAGCTGGCACATGGGCAGGCCAGAGGCTCCAGTCTCTGGAATGGATTTTTTTTTTTTTAATGTTAGGGCCTTTGTTCATATCCACACAAAAAGTTGAAAAACAGTATTGCCATTATATACCTTTATCTTGATAATAAACTGTTATTTGAAAGTTTGCTAATTTAAAAGGTTACTTGGAAACCAACTACTTTGATGAGATTTTAAATTCCATGGTATATTACCTAAATTTTCTTATTGACATCACAGATTTTTAATTTTTTTGAGAAATCCATGTGTCTGTATAAAAATCATCTCTTTTTTAGGAAAACATACTAAGAAAATCACATGTGGATGTTGGAATGCAGAAAATCTGCTTGCATTAGGTGGTGAAGATAAAATGATTACAGTTAGTAATCAGGAAGGTGACACGATAAGACAGGTAATAAAGTAACATCTCTTTGGTCTGATACATTGAAATTTTCCCCAAAATAAACCATTTGTCTATCAAAGTAGATTATAGAAATTTAAAATCTCTATATGAGATAAATGTAAATAACTTCATATTCTAAACATTAAAAACTTTTCTCTTTATTCACTAGAACATTTTTCTTTAATATGAAAATTTTATCATCATGTCTTGATTGGTATTTTCCTTTGTCTAATATTAGCATGGATTATCATCTCTGTGTTTATAATCAGACTGTAGATTTATGAAAGTCATCTTTTATGTTTATATTTAATGTTAATACATAACATGTAACATTTATGCCATAAATGTTACATGTTAATTAATAATTAATAAATGGTAGATCCTGGTCTTAGAGTCAGACCTGCCTGATTCTAAGGCCCATACCTTTAACCAATATGTTAAATTGCTTCCAAACTAATGCTTATTAAATTAAATTTAATTTTAGAATTAAATTTTACTACTGTTCAAATTTCCTAAGATTTAATAGGTCTTCAGAGACTCTTTCCTTAAGGAAATTGTATTGCTATTACTACATAATCTCATCAATGGGAAAATTTCACTTTACAATACTTGGCTTATGATTTAGTATTGATAGAGCAATATTAACTACTGCCACATTCTTTGGATACTTGCTAGGTGCTTGGCACTATGGTTTATACTATAGAAGGAATATAAACTATGACCCTGTATCAGTTACCTATTACTGCATAAGAACTTACCCCCAAAAACTTATCAACTTAAAACAACAAACATTTATTTCATAGGTTTTGTGGGTGAGGAGTCCAGGGGCAGCTTAGCTGCTGTCCCTCCGCCTCAAGATATCTCACAAGGCTGTATTATGTTGTTGGCCATCTGAAGGTCTAAGTAGGTGAAAATCTATTCATGTGGTTGTTGAGAGGATTCAGTTCCTTAAAGTTGTTGAACTGAGAGCCTCAGTTCCTCTCTGGCAATTGACTGAAAGCCTGCTTCAGTCCCTTGCCACATGGACCTCTCCATAGTTCAGCTTACAGCATGGCAGCTGGTGGGGGAGCAAGGGTGGGCAGTCAAGACTTAAGCCACAGTCTCTTGTAACCTAATCTCAGAGTCACTTTTGCCATATTGTCTTCATTAGTAGTAAGTCACTAGGTTCAGCCCACACTGAAGGGGTCAGGGTTGGGGATAACACAAAGGCATGAATACCAGGAAGTGGAGATATTTGGGGGCCGTCATAGAAGCTGTCCACCATAGGCTCCTACTCTCAAGACGGCAAAACTAATAATTATAAAACAACACATGGCTTTATATGATTACCACATTTTGTGGTACAGCTTGAAAGACCTATAGCATTTGGGAGATGGGAGAAAGCAATGGAAATTGATGATGAATCTGTAAAAGAAAAAAGGCAATCTGAACTTGTCAGGTTATAGGTTAAGCTATTGTAACAAAGAGCCCCGAAATTACAGGAGCTCCAAGAAGATGATAGTTTCACTGTTTTTCTCTCTTTCCCTCTCTCTCTCATGTAACAGAGAGGTAGGCAAGTCGTGCAGGGCAAGTAGGCACCTCTGCTTCACAAGGTTGTCCAGAGCCCAAGGTTCCTTCCATCTTCTTGCTCTGCCCTTTTCTAGGTTTGTGCCCTCCTCTGCTTGGTTAAAGGTAGTGCTCCAGGACCACATCTGCATTCCAGCCCCAGGAAGGCAGAATGACAAGAAATGGAGTGTAAAAAAGTCATAAAGGACCTGATCTGGAAGTTCATATCTCATTGGCTAGATCCGAGTCATGTGGTCATGCCTAACTGCTGCTAGGAAGCTGCAAATTTATAACACACGTGACCATGGCTGCTAAAACTTGTTTTAGCAGATACTGTGAGACAGTAAGCAGGCTCTGTCATTCTCTCCAAGCAGAACTGCATGAACAAAGATAAGAGGAAAAAATAATTATAGCTTGTTCATGGCTTGTTCAAGTCCAGCCTGACTGAAGGTATGCATTTGGATTGAGAATTTATAGGAAATAAGGCTGAAGAAGAAAACTGGTTCCTGTGTCTGGAAAGCTTTGAAAGTTAGGCAGAAGTAAGCCACTCAACCATATGAGCAGAGCCATGGCATGGTAAAAGTGGTTATTAAGGAAGATTACTCTGACAGTGTAGAAAGTAGTTTTCTTTGACATAGTTTCTAGAACCCTTATTATTTTAATCACTCTGTTTTAGATGCTCTTCAGAATTAGAGTGGTAGATCTACAGTACAAATGTTGCACCTCTCTCCACCTTTGTCCAGGTCAGACATTACTAATAGATCTTGGTGGTTATTTTCCCCCACTGAATTAAGACATTACCTTAAAATGTTTTCCACTTAGCAGTCCAGGAAGCCACTACCATTAGTCATTATTTACATGTAAGATAGCTGTTTCCTTTATCTAATCCCTAAGTGTGCTTCCAGAATTAGATGCTAATGAACCATCATGTGGTAAGCATGAGTATTACATGAGTATTGCTTCATTTAGTATTTTCTTTCAGTTGTTTTTTGTTTGTTTGTTTTCTGTTTTTTTTGCTTTTGAGGTACTGGGTGCCAGTGATTAAACCCGGGACCTCATATGTGGGAAGCTTGCGTTCAACCGATGAGCCACATTGGCTTCCTTGAGTTGGTGTTTTTTTTGTTTTGTTTTGTTTTGTTTTTTGTTTGTTTTTGTTTTGCTTGTTGTTTGTTTTTGTTTTTTTTCAGGAGGCACCGGGAACTGAACCCAGGACCTCCCATGTGGGAAGTGGGCGCCAACCGCTTGAGCCACATCTGCTCCCTCAGTTGTTTTTAAGATCTTTTCTTTGACTCTGATATTCTGTAGATCACTACAGTATTACTTGATGTGGATTTATTTGTGTTTGCCCTGCTCAGAACTTGTCATGCTTCCTGAGTTTGAAGATTGCTGTCTTTCATCAATTCTGGAAAATTCTTAGTCATTGTGTCTTTGAATCATACCACTTTCCCTCTCTATTTTGTCCTTCTAAAGCTTCTGTTAGACAAATGTTAGGCATTCTGATGTCTCTGAATCTCTCTTTCATAGTTTCCAGCTTTTTGTTACTCTGTGCAACCATCTGGATAATTTCCTCAGATCTTTTTCTTCTTCAGCTGTCTATCCCATTGTGTATATTTTAATGACTTTACTTTTTATTTTAGAAAGAACTTTGTAGTTCTTTTAAAAATCTACCTGAACTCTTTTTCCCAGTCTTCTTTTCTCATATTTATGAGCCCTTTTATGTTTTTAGTCATTTCAAAAGTATTTTATGATTTCTATCTAATACTCTTATATTTAGATCTTTCGGTATGATTATTATTATTTCTGCTCACTCTTGCTCTTGATGCACTGTTTTCTCTTTGTGCATTTTGTAGTTTTGAATTGTGACCTCTGCTTCCTCAGGGCTTACCTTTGGAAATTTTTTGCAGCCTCAGAAGAGGCTTTGGATTTGTTTTTGCCGAACACTGCAGTGGTCTTACAAAACTGGACCCTTCCACTTTTTTATGTTATAATTTCTCACCTTGGGAGTTCCCAGACCACTCAAAATATAAATTTGAACCCCAAACCAGAATGAGGGTAGGAGGTTAGGTGTTTGATTACAAATACTTAGAAGGGAGCTTTATTTGTTTTTTTTCCTGGCCAGAAGACCAGGCCAAGACAGATGGGCTTCCTACTTGTCTTCTTTAACCAGGTGCTCTGGATAGCTGCAGCATCAATTTCTGCCCACTGCTATGGTTTTCAGTTTGATCTTTGCTGAAGTTTTGATCTGGGAATTTCTGTTACTTTTTCTTTAAAACTTACCTATTAAAAAAAACAGCAAAACAACTTACGTATCCATTTAATAAGATATATGTTCTATTTCATCCAGAATTTCTAGATATTCATAACAGTAGGATTTTCAGGCAGGCTCCCTGTTTTATTAATATTCAGAATGAATTTGGTTGTTGGATTGGTTTGCAGCCATACTTTTAACCCTTGCAGACGCCAGTGAGATCAGATCCCAGTGATATGCAGTTTTCCATGATGAAGACAGATGACCGAGCCTCTGCTGCTGAAAGCACAGTAAGAATCCTAAATCAAATCCCTGCCCAAATCATTTTGATAATTTGATAGACTATACCCTTCCTTTTCTAGGATGGCTTAGAATCTGTAGGTGATCACTAATTAATTTAATAAGTCTATCACCTATTAAATTAGTATAGCACCCCGTCTCTCAAGCCTAGAAGTTTTTTGCTGCCATTAACTACCTGGGTATCACAGCAAACAAGGACAGTTTCTGCAGTTGGTGTTTCTCTTCTCAATCTTGTGGCAGCAGAAACAGTGGCAGTACCTTTAAGAATAGAAATAGTGATTAGTGGATGATTTTTTACCTTCACTTTGTCAGATGTGTTGGCCAGAGCTCTGGAACTTGTGGTTTTTATTTCTCTAATACTTAGATGCATTTTCCCTGCCACATTTTAACATTTTGAAATGCAGATGATTTTCACAATCCACATGAGTATTTAATGAAGTAATATTTCTTTATTTCCTAAAAAATCTATTATTACATTGATTCTATATTACAATTGATAGCTTCTTAGAATCAAAGAAATATATCAAAGTGTTTCTCTTTTTTTTTAACATGTCCTTCACCCTTAATCCATATAACTAATACACTCTTTCTCTCCTCTGCACAGTCACACCCTGCACTGAGAATTACAGTTAGCTATTGACTTGTATGAACTACATAGGTACACTAGTTTAGCCACACTGACTAGTCACCTGCTGGTGACCTTTGAAAACAATGACGATATAAAAGCCAATTTTGATATCCACAGTGATGTGGACCTGTAATCCCAGATAGCTCAAAGGCAGGGTGGCCTTACAATGGAATAATCTTTGTACTCTAAATAGCAGTCAAATTGCAGTGGTCCTATGTCAGATTTACATTGCTATATTATATAGTACTCTAATGAGAGCTATAAAGAAGTTTTAAAAAGTTATTCCACAAAAGTATTTTAGTATATTTCAAAAGACATATTGGAGTTTGTAAAGCCAAGGAACCTTACCAGAACATATTAGTAAAATGCATTTTCTGAGTCCATCACATTGTTGTCTTATAATAGCATTTAACACATCTATATTTAGTTTGTTTTCATAAATTAGGTTCAACTATTTGGATTTGCTTATTAGTCTTTTCATGAAATATTGAGTAATTTATTTCATTATTTCTTAACCTCTTCCGGCAGATTAGTGTGGTGGTTGGCAAGAGAACTTTGTTTCTTTTTAATCTGAATGAACCAGATAGCCCAATTGATCTAGAATTTCAGCAGCGCTATGGCAACATTGTCTGCTATAGTTGGTATGTACAAAAAGTTCATTATAGAAAGAAATCTATCTGTTTTCCTTCAGTAATTATAATACTTAATTTTTGTCTGTAGCATTCAATCCTATATATAATATTTTCTGATTTTAGTCTATGATTTAGTATCTGAAACTACCTAGCATACTGTCTGGCAGTTAATAGGCCTTTTAATAAATTCTATTGTATAATTCCTTAGTTTTAAGGTACTTGTTAATTTACAGTATTGCCAATGATAGTTAATCTCTCTTTTTACTGTATTGCTGCCTTTGTTGCACTAGGTATGGTGATGGCTACATCATGATTGGTTTTTCACGTGGCATTTTTGTGGTCATTTCTACTCATATTCGAGAGATTGGTCAAGAGATATTTCAGGCTCGAGACCATAAAGATAACCTAACCAGTATCGCAGTATCACAAACCCTTAACAAAGCTGCAACATGTGGAGATAACTGGTGAGTTATGTTCACATATTCATGGGAACGCTTATAAAGGGACTATGTGAGAGATTCAGCAAGACTTTGATAGCTAATATGAATCTGGCAACCATACTTACTTGCACTCTTGGAATATGTTTGCAGTTGAAAATTTCTGAGACTCCCTTACCCCTGCCTTTAACACTTAGGGAAAAACCTAAAACAGAGTTTGCATGAAAATCAGTCTTAAAAATAAAATAGGCCATTCTGGGTAACATGGAGTAAGCCACTCCACCCTGTCTTTCCCACTGAACACAGCTGTAAATCCTGGACAGAATGCATGGAGCAGCTATTTAAGGACTCTGAAAAGTAAATAGTAGCAGGCAGACTGGAGAAGAAGACCAGGATTAGAAGTACCACTGAACTAGCGGTGAGTCTCTCATTTGTTCTCCGGTCTCTCTCAGCCTGGACTCAAGGCGGCCCAAAACTCAGAAGTAGGCACCAGGGAAAAGACTGAGAGAGCTGTAGGAGAATCCCTCTAGTTCTGGCTTAAGTTGTGGGAAAGGGAACTCCTAACTTTTCATAGAGAGTGGGGGAAATGGGAAATCCTTTATTTTCTATTTTTTTCCTTTGTTCCCTTGTGCCCCAGCCACCAAGCAGTCTCAAAACAGCAGTGGCAGCAAGGATCCACAGGCACCTAAAACTCTGAGGGAGGGTAACCTGCCTCTCTCATCAGACTAGCTGTGGTCCCAAGAAGGGCAAATCCCTATTGTTTATTTTTCTCTCTGTCCTTCTGCTGCTTGGCCCCAGGTACGGGCACAGTCATGGAAAGTATGAGACAGAGCAGGTTGCTACAGCCCTAGCCTTCTTGCTGGAAGACCAAAAAGCAGGGGAGTCCCAGGGAACCTAAAAGAACCAAGAACACAGAGAGTTAAGAGCTCAGGAAAGCAATTTCCATAAAGATGTTTATAAATTCCTAGGCTTACCCCCAGCTGTGTAGATCTGATTCTAAACACATACCAAAGACTTTGAAAGCTGAATTAAGGGGTAGATCACAGCCCTTTTCCTTTACTGGTAGAAGGTGGGACAAATCCGAAAACCACTGCAAAGGCTTGAAAGGGCTGATTTTGAAACCATAACCTACAGAAGGTATGATTGGAATTTGTGGCCTGAATCCAAATGGGTCAATTCCCTGCCAAAATAAAAATATCAACCTTCTCCATGGGCTTTAAATAAGACACAAACTCTTACAGCAGTCAAAATGTCCAGAATGTAATTCAAAATTACTTCATATATGAAGAATCAGGAAAATCTCAACTTGCATGTGAAAATGCAATCAAAAGACACCAACGCCAAGATGATGCAGATAGCAGCTATTATAAAAATGCTGCCAGAAGTAAGAGCTATACACTGTTAAAGCAAATGGAAAGATAGAAAGTCTCAGGAAAGAACTAGAAGCTTATATAGAAAAACCAAATGGAAATTTTATAACAACAACAACAAAAAAATACAATAAAGACAATGGACTTGCAGATTGGAGATAACATAGTAGAGAATCAGTGAATTTAAAGGGAGATAAATAGAAAATACTCCATCTGGAAAACAGAGAAAAAAGGTTGAAAAAAATAAATTAACAAGAGCTTCAGGCACCTGTGAGATAATACCAAAAGGTCTAACATTTGTATCATCAGAAGCCCAGAAAAAAATGCCTGAAACTTCACACATTTGGCAAAAGACATAACTACATATTATAGAACACAGTGAATCCCAAAGAGGATAAACCCAAATAAATCCAGGCCTAGACACTTCATTATCAAACTGCTGAAAACTGAAAGCATCCAGATAGCAACATTTCAGATGACTGGATTTCTCATCATAAGCCATAGAGAACAGAAGCAAGGACACAGCGTTCTTAAAGTGCTAAAAGAAAAGAACTGTCAACCTTAAATTCTCTGTCTACCGAAAATATCTATTAGTAATGAAGGTGAAATAAGAAATTTGCACAAGTAGGAAAATTTATTGCCAGCAGAACTACTCTAAAAGAATTGCTGAAGGTAATTTCTTCAGACAGAAGGGAACTGATGTCAGAATGAAATTTGGGACATCAAAAAATGAAGGAAGAGCAAGGTATTGGTGGTGGGGTGATGTGTGGGAGCCCTGTATGATGTTATGCATGTTTGTTTTGTAAGTTCACAACTTTTCCTATACACTTATTGTTTATGTATGTTCATGTATGAATGATAAACTTCAATAAAATGTTTTAAATGAAAAAAATGAACAACAGAAATGGAAAAAATCTGGGTAAATATAAACTATTCTTTTTATTTTGAGATCTTCAAAATACTTGTGATGGTTGAAAACAGAAATTATGATATCATCTGATAGGATGTTCAATGTATGAAGATGCAATATATACAACCACAATATAATGGGGAGAGAATTAAAGTTCTTATATGTGATGCGATTTCTACACTCCACTTGAAATGATAAAAGTATTGATCCTAAGTAGAGTATGAAAAAATAAATATATATTGTAAAGTTTTGAGTGACCACTAAAAAAAAACTATACAAGGGTGTATTAGTCTGCCAAAGGGGTGCTGATGCAAAGTACCAGGAATCTGTTGGCATTTATAAAGGGTTATTTATTTGGGGTAAAAGCTTACAGTTACAAGGCCCTAAAGAGTCCAACTCGAGGTTGCTTTCTCACCAAAGTCAGCTGCCACATGTTGAAGCAAGATGGTCGCTGATCTCAGTGAGGGTTCAGCCTTCCCCTCTGGGCTTCCTTTCTTTCAGCTGCAGGCTGGCATAGGGCCTGTCTCTCAGGGCTTCTTCTCTCTCCTGGCATAGGGCTTGTTTTTTTCTGGGTTTTCTTTATGAGTCTCAGCTGTCCTGTTCTCTCCCCAAGTTCAGCTGCAAACTATCAGGCGAATGACTCATCACTCCCTGGGACCCCAGGGTCAAAAATGACAGTGCTCCCTCTCTTCCCGTATGTCATCTTGAGTGGGTGTCCATTTGTATAGGCCCTCCAACGGGGTGGGGACTCAACCTGAGTCACGCCTTACTGATGTGGTCGATCAAAGTCCTAATATTAACAGATAATTTAATCAAGGGCCCCTCAACTCAATCCAGTGTAATCAAAGGGTATCACACCCAGAAGAATAGATTAGTTAACAAACATAATCTTTTTGGGGGGTTCACAAAAATAACTTCAAATGGTCACAAAGAGCTATATAAAAAATACAATAGATAAATATAAATGTAGTGCTAAAAAATATTCAAATAACCTAAAAGAAGGCAAGAAAGGGGAAACATGAAACAAACAGAAAACAGATAATAAACCGGTAGACCTAAATTCAAACATATTACATTAAATGTGTATGATACTTTTAGACAAAGACTGTTAGAATGGATTTTTAAAAATGACCTAAACAGAGCCCCAAAATACTCGAAGTAAAAAGTGACAGAATTGAAGGGAGGAATAGACAATTTAACAATAATAGTTGGAGACTTCACTTCAATACCTCACTTTCAGTAATGCCTAGAATAGCTAGGCAGAAGATCAACAAGGAAATAAAAGACTTGGACAAAAGCTATAAACCAAACAGACATCTATAGAATACTCTGCTCAACAACAGCAGTGTTACTAGCTGCCAAACAAATATTATGCAATGGGTTGGCCTAAACAATGGGAATTTATTAGCTCACAGTTTCTCAGTTTTGAGAAGTCTGGAAGACTGGTATTGGGCTGGCTGCTGGCCATCCTTGGTCCTTGGCTTTTCTGTCACATGACAGAGCACATGTGGACTCGCGTGGCTTCTCCTTTTTCTTCTGGGTTCCATTGATTTTTGGCTTCTGGATGCTCCCCCTGGCGCTTTTCTGTCTCTGTGACCTTTCCTGTAAGGCCTTCTGTAATAGAATTAAGACCCTTCTGACTTAGCTGGGCCACACCTTAGCCCAATTAACCTCATCAAAAGCTTCCATTTGTAAGAGTTCATACCCACAGAAATGGACCAAGTCTAAGAACATGTTTTTCTGGGGTACATAGCTCCAAACCACCAGAAGCAGAATATATATATTTTTTCAAGCCCCCATGGAACGTTCATCAAGATAGACCACACACTGGTCTATCCACAAGCCTTAACAAATTTAAAATAATTGAAATTGTACAAAATATGTTCTCTGACCATAATGGAATCAACCTAGAAATCAATAACAGAAAGATAACAGGAATGTCTCTGATAAACATTTGGAAGTTAAATAACAAAACTTCTAAATAATTATTGCAGAGTAAATCTCAAAAAGTACATGGAACTGAATGAAAACGAATATAAAACAATGAATTGTGTGGAAAGCAGCTTAAGCAATGCTGAGAAGGAACTTTATAGTACTAAATGCTTACATTAGATAAGAGGAAAGGTCTCAAATCAACAATGTAAGTCCCCACCTCAAGAGAATAGAAAAAGAGAGCAAAATAAACTCAAAGCAAGTGAAAGGAAGAAAGTAATAAAGATAGCCCAAATCAATGAAATTGAAAGTAATAAAACAATAGAGAAAAATCACTTAAACTGGTTCTTTAAAAAAAAAAAAATCCATATATTTGATAAACTTCTAGTAAGACTGACAAAAAGAGAGAAGACACAAATCACCAATATTAGGAATGAAATAAGGATATTGCTACAGATTCTGAAGCCATTAAAAGGAAAATAAGGGAATACAATAAACAGCTTTATGATCAGGAATCCAACAACTTAGAAGAAATGGGACATTTCTTCAAAAACCAAAGCTACCAAAATTTAACCCATATGAAACAGTCTGACTATTATAGTCTTGTAAATATTAAAGAAATTGAATTAGTAAATTAAAAGCTCCTGAAATATAAATCTCCAGGCCCAGATGGTTTCACTGGAGAATTCTATGAAATGTTTAAAGAAAAATTAGCACTAATTTTCCATAATCTCTTCCAGAAAATAAAAGCAGAAGGAATACTTCCCAACTCATGAGTCTAGTAATACCCTTATACAAAACCAAACAAAGACAGTACAAAAAAAGAAAACTACAGATCAGTATCTCTCATGAACTTGGACATGAAAATCCTCAACAAAATTTAGCAAACTGAAATCCAGCATTTTATGAAAAGGATTCTTCTTCATGACAAAGTAGGGTTTATTCAGGTATGCAAGACTTGTTTGACATCCCAAAAATCAGTGTAATCCACTTTGATGGTTTGAAGCTGTATGGTCCCCAGAAAAGTATGTTCTTAAAGTTATTCCATTCTTGTGGATGTGGACCCATTGTAAATAAGATCTCTTAACTTAATATGTGGCGCTTCCTATTCAGGGTGGGTCTTAATCCTCTTACTGGAATCCTTTGTAAGAGAATGAAATTCAGACACAGAGAGAAACCCATGGAAGCAAGGAGCTGAAAGGAACAAAACCCAGAAGAGAAGGGACAACCCAGCAGATGCCTCCATGTGCCTTGTCATACGACAGAGGAGTTCAGGATCACCAGCAGCCGGTCTTCAGAAAGAAGGTATTGTCTTGATGATGTGTTGATTTGGACATTTTCACAGCCTTAGGACTGTAAGCTAATCTAATAAATTCCCATTGCTAAAAGCCAGCCCATTTTATGGTATCTGCTTTGAGCAGCTGAGGAAACTAGAACATCTTCCATATCAACAGGCTAAAGAAGAAAAGCATATGATCATATCAGTTAACATAGAACAAGCATTTGATAAAACCCAGCTCCCATTTGTGATAAAATTCTCAGTAAGGAATAGCAGGGAATTACCTCAATTTAATAAAGGTCATTTACAGAAAACCTACACCTAGAATCATACTTATTGGTGAAAATGCTTTCTCCCTAGGATTGGGAACAAGGCAAAATGTATCAACTCTTACTACTCTTATTCAACTTAGTACTCCTGTGTTCTAGCTATTGAACTACAGCAAGAGAAAAATAAAAAGCATCCAGATTCAAAAGCAAGAAGTAAAACTATCTCTATTTGTAGATGATATAATTGTCTATATTGAAAATCCCAAGGAATTTGCAGAAAACAAAAACTCCTAGAACTAAGGAGTTCAGCAGGATCACAGAGTACAAGGTCAATACACAAAAATCAATTGCATTTCTATATATTAACAACGAATATGTGGAAACAAAAATATAATACCATTTTCACTCCCTTCAAAGAAAATGAAATACTGAAGTATACACTTAACAAAATATGTATAAGATCTGTATGCTGAAAATTAGAAAATGCTGACAAATTTAAAAAGACCTAAATAAATGGAGAGACATACTGTGTCCATGGATTGGAAGACTCAACATAGTAAAGACATCATTACTCCCCAAATTGGTCTAAGGATTAAATGAAATTCATATCAAAATCCCAGCAATGACAAGCTTATTCTTAAAAAATATGGAAAGGTACAGGTCCTGGAATAGCTAAAAACAATCTTAAAAAGGAAGAATAAAGTGGGAGGAACCATTCTACCCAATGTTAAAGCTTACTGTACAGCTACAGTAATACACGTTATGGTATTGGCAGAGAAATAGACACATAGATCAGCGGAACACAATAGAGAAGCCAGAAATAGACCCACTCAGGTATACAACTGATTTTTTTTTTTTTTTTTTAAGATTTATTTATTTACTTTATCCATTTTAAACCCCCCCTTCCCCATTTGCTGTTTTTGTGTCCATTCGCTGGGCAATTCTCTATGTCTGTTTCCTGCCATCTCTTCTCATCCTCCTCCAGTCTTCACCAGGATTCGATCCTGGAGACCTCTGATGTAGGAGAGAGGTGTTCTGCCATCTGCGCCACCTCAGTTCCTGGTTTTTGGACCATCTCGTCTTGTTTCTCCACTGCGTCTCTCTCCTGTTACATCATCATCTTGCTGCATGGCTCCCGGGGCCTGGCGGCTCACCGGCACACAGAGCCTGGCAGCTCATGCGCCTTCTATATATATATTTTTTATTTTACTGGGAGGTCCCGGGGATCGAACCCAGGTCCCTCCATATGGCAGACGGACGCCCAACCATTTGAGCCACATCCGCCCCGATACAACTGATTCTTGACAAAGGTGCAAAAGTAATTCAGTGCAAGGGGGATAGTCTTTTCAACAAATGGTGCTGCAGCAATTTGACATCCATATGCAAAAATAAATAAATATGAACCTAAACCTCACACCTTAATACAAAATTAATTTAAAATGGCTCATGGACTTAAATGTAAAAGTGTAAAACTCTTAAAACTTTTCAGTAAAAACAGGAGAAATTCTTCTGTATCTATGACTAGGCAGAGTTTTTATACTTGATACCAGAAGTACAGTCCATAAAAGGAACAATTAGACTTTGTCAAAATTAAAAACTTTTACTCTGCAAAAGACCCTGTTAAGAGGTTGAAAAGACAAGCTATAGATTGGGAGAAAATATTTGCATACTATATATCCAACAAAGGACCAATATCTGATATATATAAAGAACTCTCAAACAATCCACTTAGAAAACAGGCAAAAGATATGACGTTACATTTCACCAAAGAGGATAACAGGTGGCAGATAAGCACAAGAGAAGATGTTCAACATCATTAGCCCCTAGTGAAATGCAAATTAAAACAACAGTGAGCACTACACATCTGTTGGGATGACTAAAATAAAAAAATAGTAATATCGAATACTGGGAAGGATGCAGAGAAACTGAATCACTCATACATAGCTGGTGGGAATGTAAAATGATACAGCCATATAGTCACACAAACATCTGCACATGAATGTTTATAGCAGCTTTATTTGTAGTAGTCAAAAACTGGAAACAATCCAGATGGCCTTGAATGGGTAAATGGTTGCACAAACTGTGGTACATTCATTCCATACTCAGCAATAAAAAGCAACAAACTAGGGAAGCAGATGTGGCTCAAGCAGTTGGGCCCCTGCCTACCACACAGGAGGTAGCATGTTCGGTTCCCGGTACCTCCTAAAGAAGACAAGCAAGACAGCGAGCCGATGTGATGGGCTGGCACAGTGAGCTAACGCAACAAGATTATACAACAAGGAAACATGAGAGACACAACAAATGGAGTGGAGGTGGCTCAAGTGGTTGAGCGCCTGCTTGCCACATGTGAGGTCCTGGGTTTGGTTCCCAGTGCCTCCTAAAAAAGAAAAAAGATGAGCAGACACAGAGAGCACACAACAAACAGACACAGAGAGCAGACAGCAAGTGCAAACAATGGGGGAGGCGATAAATAAAAATCTTTTTAAAAAAGCAGCGAACTATTGATTTGCACAACTTGGATGAATCTCCAGAGAATTATGTTGATTGATAAAGCCAATCCAAAAAGGTTGTACTGTACAATTCTTGGAATGACAAAAATCTGAAACCTAAAACAGAGACCTGATTAGTGGTATGGGTTAGGGTTGGGACTGGGGTCAACGGTGTGAGAGGGAGGTGGGTGTGTTTATAAAAGCATCACAAGGACAGAACTGTTCTATGTCTTGACTGTGATTGTGGCTATATGTGATAAAATTACATAGAACTTAATGCATACGCACATGAACATACAAAATATGTACAAGTAAAAGTGGGGGTATCTGAATAAGATTGGTGGATTGTATCAGTGTCAATATCCTGATTGTGATATTGTACTATAATTTTTCAAGATGTTACCATTGGGGGAAACTGGGTAAAGGGTACACAGAATAATTCTGTGTTACTGCTTATAACTGCACGTGAACCTACAATTGTTTTAAAACTCAAAAGTTTAATTAAAAATAATGAGGAAAAAATACAAGGGTAAAGCATTGGGAAGGGGAAGAGAGGAAGGAGGGAGGAAAGAAGACAAGGAAGGAAGAAATGTTACAAGTATTAGGTGCCAACATGGCACCACACCCTTTCATTTGCATTACTTTTCCCAATAATCCTGTGAAGTAATTCTATGTCCGCATTTTCCAGAGCTTTCAACCCAGGCCTTCTGATTCCAAATCTAATGTTCTTTCTTTTTTACGTCACTTCTTTTTGCATGAAAGAACTCTTTAGGGAGAAAAATCTTTGCAAAGAGATAGCTATATTCTCTTAATACTGCTCCAGCTCAGGGGGATGCTTTTCTACTTGAGCTTTTTTTCAGGATAAATTTAACCTCCTTGTTCCTAAAGCTATAATTCACAGGATGAAGCTGGGAACCCCACCCCCACCCCCAGAAAGGAAAGATTTAAAAGATAAAATATAAATAAATATAGAAATTCTAATATTTCCTTACATTATAATTTAATTTTCCTTACATTAACCTGGTTCATCCTGTACACCTGTTTTGGAGAACACTGGCCTGTTCTATAGTATATATATTTTTGTAAGCTGAAACATTATTATTTAATGCTAGTGTTTCAAACATATTTTTTTTTTAATTTTCAGCATTAAAATTCATGACCTGGCAGAATTGAAAGACATGTATGCTATAATCAACCTGGATGATGAAAATAAAGGTATTGATTTTCCTGAAGCAAATTGACATTTTATGGTTTCAGTTATGTTGTGTTTGTTATATAACTTGCATTCACTGTAGCAGGAATAAAATTAAAACCCTTCACTCAAGTGCCCTAAAATATAAAATAGCCTCATTATTTTAATCATTATGTTGAGTCATACTACTTGACCAGAATGATGTGAATCTACTTTGATCCAGAGATTTATCATGAATTTTATCCTAATTTCAATTGTGTAATATAAATTATTTTTAAACACTTTCCTATTGAGCCAGTTTTGAATGTGTCAGTTCACATAGTCATATGGTACACCATGGTGACTTTCCTAATCTAAATAAGGACAATTTAAACAACTAAAACAATTAAGATTTTTATGCCTCTGGCAGCTTAAAGGAAAAAGTTGCTTGCTTGTCTGCAACAGTATATTTGCTTTCGAGTAATCGTTTATTTTGTCAATTTCAGGGTTGGGCACCTTGTCCTGGACAGATGATGGCCAGTTGTTGGCATTGTCTACCCAGAGGGGCTCACTGCATGTGTTCCTGACCAAACTTCCCATACTCGGGGATGCCTGCAGCACAAGGATTGCATATCTCACCTCCCTCCTTGAAGTCACCGTAGCCAATCCTGTTGAAGGAGTATGAGAATGATGTTATTTTTATTTCATTTGTGAATAAAATCCAAACAGTTGTAGCAGTTGGTTTACTACTGTTGCTTCTCTATATTTTAGGATCTACCAATCACAGTCTCTGTTGATGTGGAACCCAACTTTGTGGCAGTAGGTCTTTACCATCTGGCTGTAGGGATGAATAATCGAGCTTGGTTTTATGTCCTTGGAGAGAATGGCAAGTCTGAATCCAGTTGTTATACTATACTATACTGTTTCTGTTATTATTTGGGAAGCGCTGGAAGTTCTTAAGACCAAGACATTTGAATTGACTAGAAAGTTATTCTTTCACTCCTTTTTGTTCAGACATCTTTCTTAATTTACGTGGTTTTGTGAATCCTCTAAATAATTTGCATAATTTTAAGAGGTTTTATTTTCCACCTTTGTAGTGAAGATGGTCTGATATAGTAGACAGTGTGAACTTTAGATTTAGAGAAGCCTGGGTTTAAAACACACCCCTCCCCCCCACCTCTTTTAGCTAAGTGACTGTTGACAATTACTTTACCTCTCTAAACCTTGATTTTCTCATCTGGAAAATAGGATACTTCTACTTTAAGGGATAATGAGAAAAATGAAACGTGCTCTCACATTGCACAATGACTGCGTCAGGTACTTCTAAGCCTTGCTGGTAGTCAATAAATGATAATTCCCCTCTCCTTTTATTCTGGGAATAATGACTATTAGCGTCTGAAAAAAACCTTGCTCTTCTCTTTCCCACCTTCTTCCATTCTACCTCTTTCCTCCACTGGAAGTCAGGTATCTATCAAGAATAAAACAAGCTTGATAATTATTTTGCTAAATAAAATAGAGAACACCATTAAGCTTCATGTCACTAAGGTTTAATTATTGGGTTTTTGTATGTGACTTTACTTTCTATTACTGTTTCCTATGAACCGTTATGGAATTTCTGAAGGCAAATTTATATGGCAACTAAGATTTTTGTTAGAATGGCTGAAATTACGATTTAAAGTTCTGAATATCCTTGCAAAGGCACACATTTAAAAATTATTTGCAAATCTTTAAATAAGATAATTTTCCAGATATTTTTATGTGCTGGCTTTTTTAAACTGTTACAGCTGTGAAAAAATTGAAAGACGTGGAATATCTTGGCACAGTAGCCAATATTTGCCTTCATTCTGACTATGCTGCTGCACTTTTTGAAGGCAGAGTCCAGTTACATTTGGTAAGTATAATTTTGATGTTCTGTAGTTCCATGAACTAAGTTAAGTGATGATGATGAACAACCTAATGTCTAATTATCAAGAACTTAGGACAGGAAGCAACCATGTACAGGCTAAATGGAAAACCAGGTACAGGCAAAGGATTCACAAAATCTTGCCCTTCTGCATAAAATATTCAATTAATTTCTAGCTCTCTTCCCCAGGAAACCTGATAATGTGCCACTTGCAACATTGCTTATGGTAAAAATGACCCTGTTTGGTAAATTACATCTAGAAGGAACTCTAAATGAACTATACCTCCTGATGGGATTCTTTAACTTTGGGCTTTCCTGGATGTGTTGACTTATATTTGGGCATGTCACTTGTGGGAAATCAAGAGACATTGGCTTCTGTGAATATGGACTTCTAAACCAGTCATCTCTCACATCTCTTCCTCTGCTCTTTGCATCTGAGAAGCCAAGGAGATTAGCTACTAGACAGCTATATAACCTATGCAGAGACTATTCCCACTAAATAGTAATGCCCAGTTGGGCCCTGCTGGCAAGCTGAGGTTACTGTTTGTATCTTTTTTTCTGAGTAAATTGGCCTACAGTAGTCTTGTGGGTCTGAATGTTTAGTTGAATTTAAGAAAAAGACTCTCCCCCTCCCCACCAATGGCTGTTGTAGGCCAGGTTCACATTTATGAACCACTGTTTTTCTTCATGTTTTAGATAGAAAGTGAAATTTTGGATGCCCAGGAAGAACGTGAGACTCGACTTTTCCCAGCAGTGGATGATAAATGCCGCATCTTATGTCATGCCTTAACTAGTGATTTCCTCATCTATGGTACAGATGTATGTATTGTCTTCTTTAATACAGAGCATGGGAAATTTCTAATTTTTACTTTGTGATCTTGATTAAATTCCTTTTCCTACTAGTTTTTTTCCTATGTTGAACCCAATACAAAATAGAGTCATCTTTGATTAATTATATACTTATATAGACCACATAAGTGGGACGATATGCTTCTATCAAGTGCTTTTGTGATTTTAGCTATTTTGATGGCATAGTGAAAAGGATCAAAAATCGAATATGCTTGAATACCTTGAATTCTTAGTATCAAAAAATATTAGAGGGAAACGAATGTAGCTCAAGTGATTGGGCTCCCATCTACCATATAGGAGGTCCAGGGTTCAATTCCTGGGGCCTTCTGGTGAAAGGCAAGCTGGCCCGTGCAGCGAGCTGGCCTGCGCAGAGTGCTGACCCGCACTGGGCCCACGCAGAGAGCTGGTGCAGCAAGATGACGCAACAAAAAGAGACACAGAGGAGAGACAATAAGAGACGCAGCAGACCAGGGACCTGAGGTGGCACAAGAGATTGAGCTCCTCTCTCCCACTCCGGGAGGTCCCAGGATCAGTTCCCGGTGTTGCCTAAAGAGAAGACAAGCAGACACAGAAGAACACACAGAGAGCAGACAGCAAGCACAAAACAAAAGGGGGGGGGGAATAAATAAATAAATCTTTTTTTAAAAAAAGGCCATATGCTTGAAAAAAAAAATTAGAATAGGCTTTTAAATCACATGCATTTCCGTTTTACTTATTTTCTTGGATCTGTACCTTTCACATCTACTAAACATCATTCTTAGATTCTTCCTTCCTCTTAAAATTAACAAAGTATATTTTACTTAAATGCTGCAAGTCACTGTTTTCTTGACAACCTTTTATATCTCCATGACTGAATTTTTTTTAGACTGGTGTTATTCAGTATTTCTACATTGAAGACTGGCAGTTCGTTAATGATTATCGACATCCGGTCAGTGTGAAAAAGATTTTTCCTGACCCAAATGGGACCAGATTAGTTTTCATTGATGAAAAAAGTGATGGATTTGTCTATTGTCCAGTAAGTCTATAAAATTTTAAAATGTGTTTTTTAATGCAATGTAAGAAAAGTGTTTTTAAAGTAAATTTCATATATTCAAGTCACTGTCTCTTAAACATTGGCAACAATTTCAGTACTATATTATCATGTTTGTGATTGGACAGTCACAATAAGTCCATTTTCAGAGCTATTTATATCAACATTTGTTCTATAATCTACAATATCTCATCATTAGTATCATTCCCAGGATGATAATTTTAATGGAAAAGCTATTCTATACCATTTTTAAACCTTACCATTTACTGTGCAATATTATGGAATACTTTCACGCTCATGACTTTTTTCTCCAGATATACAATAAGCTTCAGAGGACAGGGACTATACTCTGTCCTTCCTGCCCACCTCAGTTGATTTTCTTCTTGCCTTAAAGATCCTGGACATTAAGATAAGGTTTTTTTTTTTTTTTATTACATGATTAAAAATGGGCATATGCATTTTTAAAATCAGTTACTCCTA
>JAQZBX010001835.1:57908-78442 GCA_029593785.1 Cabassous unicinctus | reverse complement strand
TGTGTGTGTGTGCGTGTGTGCACACAATATAAAAATGCAAATGTCAGCGTGTGTATACACACCAGCATGTATATGAAGTGTGTTTGTACACATGTGTTTATGTATCTACAGACAGAATATCACCCAAGCTAAGCTGTCCTTCCCACACCCTTTCAAATCAGCCATCCTAGCAATAAGGTAATCGCCCCAGAATCTTGTCTTTGGCTTGATGACATCTCGCATTTGCAAACTGATACTTGCCATCCCTTTGAAAGGCAGATTGTTTTACGAGACATGATTATTCACCAGCTGTTCTCGGTGAGCGGAGCCACTTTATCCTGATCTAACATTTCAATAATCTTCAAGGTGCAATAGGACTACATGTAGAGACCCTGACAGCTCCACAACGCCTGGTCCTTTCGGCTGTCAGCAGTTCAGGGAGAAACAAAAGCTCTGTGTCTGCTTTCCTACAAAGCCCCTGGGTCCTCCAAATGCGAGATCTTTGTGTCACCGGCCTCCCGGGCAGGCGGCACCACCCGTGACAACAGCCTCCCAGTTGGAAGGGATAGATCCCCGACTAAATCGTGATCTAACGCAGCGGCAGCCCCAAGTCAATGAAACCGGCCAACCTGTTCAACTCATAATGCTGGAGACAGGTAGGTGCTAAAAGAGACAGAATGATAAGCACAAGGTCACCAACTCTAAGGGGGAGGGCGAGGGGCATCCGTGATGAGCGAGGGACTTCCAGGCTGATGCTCCATTTCTTAAGCCAGGTGGTGTTTACACAGGTGCTTATTGTATTATTCTCCAACAGTACATGCAAAAAATAGGTATAATTATACAGTAATTCAAGGGTAATGTTTCATTTCTTAAGCCAAGTGGTGAGTACCCAGGTGCTTATGGAATTATTTTTCTAAAACAGCACATGTAAAACCAAAGTGTAACTATCGGAAACACAATTACATATATAAATATAATTTTTATAGCCATGAGATAGTTTATAATCATTTTTAAATGACATGATCCCGTGCGCAAGGAGCTCACAGTCCAGTGAGGAAGGGGGACACGTAAACAAATGGATGCAAACCAGGGAGTGAGCCTGGGAAAGGCCTCATGGAGTAGGTGGCCCTAGGGATGAACTTTAAGGATGAGGCTAGCATGGCCAAAAAGGGGGGGGGGCCGAGGTCATTGCAGGTAGGGGTTCAGCAAGAACACAGCAACAGAAGTGGGAAAGACAGTGTTGCGTTCGGCCAGCCCGACAGAGCTCAGAATGGCTGGGACTTGGGGAGAGAAGGAGGCTGGGGGGAACGCAGCGGTGAGCAGGCTGGGAGCAGGCCCAGGGCGGCTGCAGGTGGGGCAGGGGGACAGGGATGGAGGGAATGTGCTCTGCACTGGGGAGGTGAGAGACTTGCACCAGGGGGTGTGCAAGTGGGGGTTACAGCCAGAGGAGTGGACGCAGTCAGCTAACGAGGGGAGAGCCCCAAAGAAGATGAGGGCTTGGGAGAGAACCCAGAAGGGACCTAAAGAAGCCACACCGTCCTTCCAGGGGGTGTTTGTCACGTGATAGCGGCCCCACTACATGCCCTTTTTAAAGTGTGGGCACTTGTCACCATTGTCCTCAACCCTTGCTCTTCAACTGAAACTCAGAGACTTTGGGGCCACGGTTTCCAAACTTGGCTGCACATTAGAATCACCCAGAGATCTTTTAAAACTTCCAGAGCCCAGGCCACCCCCTGACTGATTAAATCAGAATTTCTGGGGCTGGGAATTCAGCATCAGCATTTTTCGTAGCCTCCCAGCTGATTCCAGGACACAGACAAGTTTGGGAACCTCTGCTTTCGGGCAAGGCCGTATTTACCACTTGAATACACTTGGAATTG
The DNA here is from genome assembly GCA_029593785.1 of Cabassous unicinctus. Classification (NCBI taxonomy): domain Eukaryota; kingdom Metazoa; phylum Chordata; class Mammalia; order Cingulata; family Chlamyphoridae; genus Cabassous; species Cabassous unicinctus. The sequence goes on along the minus strand of JAQZBX010001835.1, from coordinate 76,583 downwards.
AAATGTCATAAAATTAACCGTGACAACACTGCAAGAGGTTGTTTCCTTTCAGAAACGTCTCTCCCCCCCAGTCTTTTTGTGTTGTTGTTTCTTGAAGTGTGTCTTTTAGCTACTGATGGCTATGTGTAGGTGAAGAGTGGTCTATACTTAAAATTCATCCCCATATGTCTGTTCTAAAGTTTCTACTTCAATAGGCTTTAAATCAGGCCATGTGAGCCCTGGACCCACAACAAGATCTCCACAGGGGCAGCAGTCGGAAGGCAGTGAGCTGCTGGGCACTGTCTCACTTCCCCAGTCTGTAGAAAGAAAAACTGGGCCACACAGCAGTTCAGCGTTCAGACCACTTTGGTGTGCAGGGGTCAGAAACCATGCACGCTACATGCAGGGGGTATTCTGGATGGGATTCTAGAACGGCTAAAGGACACTGGTGGAAAGCTGGTAAAATCCAGACAGGTCTGCAGTTTAGTACCTAGTATTATTTCACTGCAAACTTTCAAGTGTTGAGAAATGGCCTATGATTATGTAAGATGTTAACATTAGGGGCAGCTAGGTGACAGATACATGGAACTCTAGGTGTCTGTAGCAACTTTTCTGTAAACCCAGAATTATTCCAAAATGTAAAGTTTATTTAAAAAAAAAAACATGCACGTGCACACACACATGCGCACGCACGCTAGATTTGTGGAGCTGTCATTTGTAACCGCAAAGGGTATGGGCTCTGGAGACAGGCTTCCTGAGTTTAAAACTTAGCTTGGCACTGAGTGAGTGTGGTCGAGTGACTGAGCTCCCTGTTATTCCCACTGTGATATCTGTAAAATGGGGACGTCTACCTCACAGAATTGCTGGGAGGATAAACAAGATGGTGAATCTAACTGTTCTCCACCATGCCTGGCACAGAGTAACCATTCAATAACTTGCTTTTTTTCAACTCGGGAATAAAGAACAAGCCTCCTGCAGCAATACCACCCAGATGGGGCCACCACTGAGACAGAGCTCAAGGCCAAGGTACAGGAGAGCGGCCTGGCGTCTGGCGGTGTGAAGCCTTCCTCGGCACCTCTGCTCCCGGGAGCCCACCTGCTCCGTGTACACACACAGAGTCCAATGCCACGTCCTGTGGACACTCAGCCTCCGCTGGCTTGTTGACCGACCCATTCCCAACTCTCGGATCCAATTCTCCGTGTTCTGTTCGGTTCATTTTTCTGCCTAGCCCTCTTTCCCCAGCTGAAGCAGAGAGTTGCGGAGTACGGCGGCAAGGGATTCATAAACTGTGAGAAAGGGTTTGCTCTGAAACACGTCAAGCAGCTTCTCTCTACTGTGCTATTAATCCTGGTAAACGATTGTCTTTCCTCTTCATGTAAAGTGCTACTCAAAAATCTGATCACCATCCGAAACTCCCACAAGAGTGCCGCTAGCTACAGATGGGTGTCTCTAATGAATTTTTTAACTGCTGCCCTAATAAAATATGGATGAACCAGAAGGGGCCCTCTCTGTAGCTGTTATTTTAAAACAACTAAACAAGCTAAGTTTCTGCTCTTATTTTCACAGCAAAGAGCTGCAAGCTCTCTACACCTACCCTAACAAAAGACAGCTTTTTATCATGCTCGTCCATCTGTAAAGTTCACAGTTACCTTTTTAATGTCATATTTCATGCATGGTCTTGTGTTCATAGCTTTGTAAATGCCCCGCTTTGCATGCCAAATTTGAGATGTTTTTATTTAAAAATGATCTCAAACCGACAGCACTTCACACATAAGTAGTACCCTAGAGAATGGAGCTTCTTTCAAGAAGTCCCCAGTCCACACTAAATTTTTACAATACTCACAATTCAAGCCCGCATCAAAAGTTTCTGCCACTTTAAATGGCTGACCTCAAAAACAATACAATTATAGCATTGTAAATGTCCTGCTTTACAGTCCTACTAGGAAACGAGAGGAAATTCAGGATTTCTTTCCACTTTCCAGTATTGAAACCTGGTGCACTGGTGCGAGGGAATGAGAAAGAAACCAGCTTTGCACACATCCATGTTATAATGATTTGCACTAGACTCTGCTGAATGTGTGAGCACGGCCTGTAACTGAACTGGGTCTGAGGTGTAAGGAGATATTTTATAATAGAATATGATTATCTTTTATCTACACTTGAGGATCCTTCTTTCATTAAACTTCTCTGGGCTCGCTGCATGTTGAGACTCTATATATAGCTTCCAAGTTTTAACAGGCCAAGACTACATACAGAAAGCTCAATTCTTTCTGATTAATTCAAACACTATAGCACTTGGAGTTGATGATAACTAGGCAAGGGCTGGACTGAAGTTAACCTTTGCACTACCTACAAATACATAAAGGGTTTGCTTAAACAGATTAATACTGGATAGAAAATTACAAAGAAGAATATTTAAAACATTAAGAAAAGCAAACTGTTTTCAAGTGCCCATTTACATTCAAACAGGGCAAACTAATTACATATCATTCAAATCTATTTTTGCCTTTGTAGTGCCTCTTCACCTTGAACAAAGCAATGCATCACACTGCTAAGGAAAAGTCTCCGATGATGCTTTGATGTTTAAATTTCCAAAGTGTGCTTTGGTTATATCAATATGTTTCCACATCATGGAAAGCTACTAAACAGCCTAAGTAAACTCCTTTTGAAAGCTTTTGTTCTCAACGTGGCATATTTTATGGTTTTAAATTATTAAAATTAGATGCTAGTGTCTCCACCAGTTGTTATTGTCAGATATCACAGAAATCTCAAAGCAGGGCCATCTGCAGGCAGAAGCAGAGAGCCAGGAGGTGCTGACTGCTCCCTTGGGAATTAGAATTCAGAGTCCAGCAATGACACACCCTTGGATATCACAGCTGACCACACGGCCAGCAGGAGATGGGGAGCCCAGGTGCTCAGAAGTCAACCAGGGGGAAATCATTCATTCAGCCCCAGGCAGGGCTTAGCTGGGAAACGAATGCACCTCAGTGCCGTGGGGGTCAACGAGTCTAGGAAGAAGAGGTACCCCCGCGTCCCCAACAGGCATATGCTGGCCAGTGAGCTGTGACACTGGCACTCTCCATGGAATTAGTCACATGTACGAAACAGTACCCACGGTCAACTACCCACTAGAGAAGAAAACGAATGCTCAGCACTCTAAGGGTTCCAAGACTTTAGGGAGACAGACCTCCACAGTCCTCAAGTCCTCAGGTTAGATGGGATGAATCTACCTCTCTTAGCTCTATGACCCTGTCAAATGTAACTTCTCCAAGCCTGGCTTTTTCTCACCTGGGGATTGTTAATAACACGGATGATAGCACCTCCCTTGCCAGGTAGATGTAAAGAACTCGTGTTCTCCTGAAGAGCCTGGGCTCCTAACCAATGGTCCACACTGCCTCCCCTCAGCCGGAGATCATCCCAATGGCTGCTGGAAGCAACCAGCCCCACATGTGGGCCCATTAGCAGCCTGTGGAGCTCCGCTGCCACCACCACCCCTTCAGGGCCCGGTAGGGGGCAGGAACGAACACATCCTTCCTCTGTGGCCTCCTGTTTAGAGTCCCAGGCCGACCAGCCCTCTCTGTTAGCAGTTCAGATAAGACCAGGACAATGGATTAGATGTCAGGCTCCTTATTTACTGTCTCACTGCTGTCCTGCCGTCCTGAGATTACATCAAAGCCACCTTGGAGTGTAGGATGTTTATAGACAACCCCTGAGTTACTGCCATAGGTGACTAAGCTCATCTAGTATTTATGAGGTTTACCAGTTCACTATTCAGAGAGAAGGTCATGCAGCAAAACAATGTTCTTGGCAATTTCTGTCCAGGGAATCCTGAGCCAGTTACTTAACCCGACTCCACCTCAGTTTGCTCAGGTATAAAAAGAGGATAATAGCCATACCTTAAGGGTTGTTGTGAGGATACAATAAAATTACTAACAAGCATTTAAAAAAAAAAAGAAAAGAAATCAGAGCCTGAGTCTCAAGTGGAGCTATAGGCTCAATAAATTTTATTTTCTTTCCCCAAGTTCCGCTGGGCGCCTCAAATCATCCCTGTATTCTAATAACACTTTGGAATTTTCCTTGATCATCTTTAAAAGGGGAGAGGAGCTGTCAATCAGTTAAAGTAGCTTTATTCAACAGTCTACTTCAGACTTAGCCTTTTTTTTTTTCACTTCTTTCTAAAAAAGTAAAATCCAGTAAAAAGAAAATAAATGAGTGAATACAAAGAAACAGAAGTCATTGGAAATTTCCAAACTATTAGGAAAATATCAGATAACCCGTAAGCAATTCCTGACAAATATAAGAAACTCATGAAAATTTTAATAGACCTATATTTTCCCCCAGAGCTGCAGAAATCTTCTGCATGTGCACATGCCTTCACCAGGCTCTGCTTTTAAAAACTTCTTAATTTCCTCAGGGGAGCAGCTAAGGAAAAGCAACACTTCACCTACTTAAGCACTCAAACGCAGAGGGCTCCATCTCTCTTCATTTACCTTTTCGGTCCTTAGGCTATTTTTCTTACCCTCCAGCACCATCCAAAGGCATATTTCTTCTTAAAAAAAAAAAAAAGTTTTTTAATAGCTAAAGTAAACTAGGTAAATCTGTTTGTCTCTAGATTGAGCTTTAAAGCTCGAGCTAGCTGTCGCTGCAGGCCAAGAGCTTACTTTGCACCCACTTTATTTTGAAATAAAAGAGATAATCCTGGATAATAGATTGGTTTTAATATACCTATAAAACTAAAGAAACATGAAAATGAGATTAGTAAATTTTTGTGGTGGTCTTCGAGGAATCTGAAAGAAAAGAAGACATGTCAACAGACTATAAATATGCAAATACCCCACCCATTTTCTAAAAAGGGACCTAGGTCATTTTTGCACATTGAAGTCCAGTGACTTGCAAACCCATGAACATGGCACAGATATCAGATAGGTTCAGAAAGGTTTCTGAAGATTAAGAAAGGGTCATTGGTGAGCACTGAAAAATGAAATGACCACTAAGAGCCTACATGGGTTTATTGAAAATAAAACATGTCAAACTGACTTCATTTTATTTAAACAGGTAATAAGAAAGGGAAAAAGGCATTTATTGAGAATTTTATTATATGTCAGGCTGGTAATACATCAGGGGAAAGGCGGTGGATGGAAATATCTGGACTTTACCAAAAGGATTTGAGACAGTATCTCCCCATTTCCCTGCGTATAAGTAGAGGCTGGAGACAAAGCCAATAAAGCGGGTTTGTAGCTGGTGAATGACCATTCTACACCAAAGAGTCCTGAGTCCCAAATCGATGCCTATTCAGAGGGAGGGCTCCAGCTCCCTGTGCAGGGCCCCTTCCTTTGTCCTGCCCTATTTATCATTTTACACAATGGACTTAATGAAGACAGAGAATTTGCTTCTCTTATTTAGACTTAATATGGGCCTGAAAAATAATGACTATGATGGGATGATAGATTTAAGACCTAAAAATGTTCCAAAAGGGATGAGACTAATGTATAAATGTTGTATACAGACAATCCTCATCATTTGCGGATTCTGTATTTGTGAATTCACCTACTCACTAAAATTTATTTGTAGCCCCCAAATCAATACTTGCGGCACTTCCGCAGTCAATTGCAGACATAAGCAGGATGGTGAAAGATTTGAGTCACCTGACATGCATGTGCTCAGTGGAAGTCGAACACGGCAGTACTCTGCCTTCTTTTTTCAGCTCTCATATTGTAAACATCCTTTTCGTGGTACATTTAGTGCCACATTTTTGGTATATTTGTGCTTTTAGATGGCGATTTCGCTGTTTAAAATGGCCCTAAAGCGTAGTGCTGAAGTGCTGTCTAGTATTCCTAAGCAAAAGAAGGATGTGATGTCCTAACAGAGAAAATACATTGTGTTAGATAAGCTTCATTCAGGCATGAGCTGTAGTGCTTGTTGGGTGGGAGCTCAATGTTCCTCAATCAACAATATATATTAAATAAGGTGTCTTTAAACAGAAACACACATAAAACAAGATTATGTATCACATGGTTGACAAAAATGTGACCAGAGGCTCATGGGAACCTAACCCTGTATTTCCCCTAAAAGTGATGGCCCAGTATTAGCTAATTCAGTGTTCATGGCGACCTTATAGAACAGAACTACTGCAGATAATGAAAATCGAGTGCATCAAAACAAAGTAGAAATAATTAGGTAAACAATGAGAGGTGAAGGGATAGGAATCAGGTCACCAGTGGAATACTCACAAATACCAGGGTCAGGGAAGTACAGCCTCGGAGGAAAAGACATCGTACAGTAGCAAGGGAGTAAGGCATGGAGTGCACATGGCACATGCCGGCCTCTGTGACCCTCTTGTCCAGCAGCATCTTTACGTATGAAGACCAAAGCCATACAAGGTTACCTTCCAGGAACACTCAGCCACCTTGAGAGACCTACCACCTAGAAAATTTCCAAAGTGTGTATGCACAAAGGAAAAATTATCAAATAGCATATTTATCTGATTATAAAATGAACTAGTTTCTTGCGATCACAAATCAACTTAAAACTGGTTTCCCATGAAATCCTTCTTCTCACCTACAGCCCAGTCCCTGAGAATGAGCAGTTACACCCGCAGCAGATTCACAGCAAGGATGGCCTTGGTGCAATGGGTAGGGGTGGGAGAAGAGGCAGGGAGAAGCACCCCAGCCCCCAGCCATCATCCCAAGGGAAGACAGATGCCCCACTTTTGCAAGATACACCAAGAGGATGATACACTTCATAGACAGGAGTAGCCCACGGACCAAAGGGCAGGACACCCATATATGCATAGGCATCCATATAAAGCCCACACAAGCCATGTGCAGAGTATCAAGCTTTCAGCTTTCATTATCAATAACATCTTTTAAGAAGAGAAAGATTCTTAACCATATTTACAACCGGAACTCCCTAATCAGCTGAGTTTTAAATCCACCAATTCAGGAGACTATGGTTGTAGGCACATTTTCAATTATACTACTAATCTAAGAGAGGGCCAGAGGGGACTAAAATCCCTCCCAGCCTGCAAAAGAGCCCCCAGGGCCAGCAAGGGGTGAGTCTGGATGGGGGGAGGCTGGGGGTGGATATAAAGGGACTTCAAGGACACGACCTAGAAAGTCAGTTTCAGGGTTATTTGGGGGATGTTTTCTGCCATCGGCTCTGTCATCACAGGGTACAAGTTCCTTTCACTATGTTCTTAAGCAGAACTACTTTCCCATGGCCACAAAGGTACGAAGCCACTTCTCTCATGACCTCCAACAGTGCTTAGCACAGTACTGGAACTCTGTGTAGCCAAGTGCTCAAATACGCCGCAAATAGACTCTGATGGAGTCTCCCTGGAGATCACTGAGCTGAAGCTGCATGCGGGTCAGAACTAGCCTGATGGCACATAAAGAAAATCAGCTGTTTCTCTGCACTTCAGTTCTTCTTTCCATTTAATTGAGATATGACACTATAAACTGTAAAGCGCCATAGAAATGAAAAGTTTTATTAATGTTATTTTCTAAGATTGATGGCCCAGTCTTCTTATCCGAATAGCTAATGGATCAAGAATTGTTACAGTATCAGCCTGTTTACTGGCCACACCATTCAATCCCCACTACCATCCTCTGCCCCCTCCCCCCAAATTATAAGGCTTTATGATACACGGTAACAGATGTCACCTGTAAGACAACTAAGAATACAAGGTATTTGAAAGCAAACATCAAAAACTATCTTGCAAATTTGACACCATCCACTTACACATCAGACATTCATTAAGCACCAAGTGTCAAGGATGTTTTAAGCTCCTAACACATTTTATGTCATTTAATCTGCTCCAAAACTAAATGAGGTAAGCATTAGGTTTTAGTTTGCTAAAAGCTGCTGGGAGCAATATACCGGCAATGGGTTGGCTTTTACAATGGGAATGTAACAGGTTAAAAGCCTACAGTTCTGAGACTGTGAAAGGTCCAAATCAAGGCATCATCAGGACCTCCTTTGTCCCCAAGCTGTGGGTGATCAGGCACATGGTGGCATCTGCTTGTCTCTCCCCCCTCCCCTCTCCCCCAGGCCTCGTTGCTTTTAGCTTCTGGCTAAAGTGGCTTCCTCTCAGCTTCTGTGTTTCATTGATTTCAGCTTCTAGCCTCTGGGGCCTTCTCTCTCAGCTTTTGGGTTCCTCTCTGTCTCTCTAGCTTTTTGCAGCACTGTGTGGCTTTTTATTCCTCCATTTATAAAGGACTCCAGTAAGAGGATTAAGACCCACCCTGGGTCATGCAGTCTAATCAAAGGCCCTTAAGTGGAATAATTTCATCAAAAGGTCCCATCGACAATAGGTTTGCATGCACAGGAATGGACTAGCCCCAAGGACATGATTGTCTGGGGTCCACAAAAGCTTCAAACTGCCATAAGTTATTATCATCCCATCTGTAAAACTAGGATCACTTACTGAGGCTTATGGAAGATATGTCTTTTGCCCAAAGTCACACAGCTGTTTACTGCCAGAGCCAACACTTGAGCCCAGGAAGTCTGACCTCCTGCTTGGGCACAGTGCCGCAAGCAGCAGTCGCTGACTGTGTGCATGAGCCTCGGTATAAATACAGATCTCTTAGAGCATGTGGCTAGATGCCTAAGGAGTCCATATGGCCTGTTTTCACATTTCTTAAAACTCAGACATCATTTTCCAAAATCAGTGACGTTCACTGATTATCTACGATGTACTCCAAACTCTCAGACTAAGCAGATTACAAAGAGCTCTAAGAGAGACACGACCAGGCAGTAATGGCCAATTGTAACTACCCTGCATGGTTTACAAAGTTTTTCATCAAAAGGTTTCCAAACTGACAATGGGCTGACGTCAACCTGGTTTCAAGTAGAGGCTTCTAACAATAGGTCCTCCCCAATATATGGTGACAGATTGAATCTGACAACCACACAGAATTTATTGGTTACGTGGAAGGGAAGAAAACATCTGGAGAAAGCAACCAGGTCAAACTGGAGTTAGAAACAGCCAAGGAGGAGAACGCTGGGTAAGTCAGCTTCTACCACCAGGCCCCGGCTGCCCAGTGATGGGTTGGGAGGAGCGCCGTGAGTAGTAATAAAATGCTAAACTGTGAGTTGTTTACTCTATTAGAATTAGAACAAGTTCAAGTTTATACTTAAGGCAAAGTTACACTCACTCACTCATATTCAATAATCTTTCTTGAATGGGAAAAGAAAGGACAGAATTAAAGCAGGTGAGCCAAGAAGAGCGCCTGACCCTGAGGTAAGCACCGGGGGGCACCCAGTGCCCACCAGGGCCTTTAGTCATCGTTTGACAAAGGAAAGAGGTTGGGAGTTGGTTTGGGATCCAGGGCATCAAAATCAGCTGGGCAGCCTGTGAAAGTGCAGCTTCCTGGGCCTTCCCCCAGCCCTCCCACATCAGTAGCCCTAGGGCAGGAAGTTAAGGAATAAGCGTTTTTCACAAATGGCAGGACACTTAATTAGCAAAATAATCTCAAAGCAAGATAAGCAGGAAAGGCATAGAAAAGTACTACTGGGATTACAAAGGGAGCTCTCTGAGAGGGAGAAATTTTCAAAGGGCATGTACAATGATGAACAGAAGAGAAACAAGTGAAAACAAGCACAAAGGGGCCACAAAGCAATAAGAAAAATGTCAGGGAAGACTAAAGGCCAGAATGAGTTATGCTATCTGTAAATATGCTAAGGACAGCAAACAGGTATGCTTCGAAAAACAAAAACAAGAGCAAGAAAGTCAACTAGGTAGAGTTGACTAGCGCACAATGCAATCGATAAGAGAGAAGACAGGGCAGACTTACACAGCTCAAATTTTCAGCCTTCATGACCTTCAGATTGAAAAGGATGGTGGTAGCATTATTTAGAAGGAACTGAAGCTCAAGAGAGTTTGTAAAAAGACAGAAAGAGAGCACCTAACTACTTTCAAATGAGTTCCTATCTCCAACTGGGGTCAGTAAATTATAATCCAAGCATTCAAGGACCTCACAAACATGATCACAGAAATATAATCAGCAGGCTTTGACAAAGCATGGACTAAAGATTGGCAAATGTTCTGGTTTCAAGAAGGGAAAAGGAGAACGCAAGAACTGTAGATTAGTCAGCCACATATACATCCCAGATAAAATTCAAAATGAATGTTTAAACAAACATAATATGAGCAAAACAAATCAGGCAACCTCTGGGGCAAGATGATGGAATAAAGGCAAATGACTGGACCTTCTGTGAAGTCCACGGAAATGGACAAAGCAGAGGAGAAGTCAGGGAGAAAATTTCATCTACAATGCACGATCACATGCATATTCATTTAGGAGGCACTTATAAAGTACCCACGTTGTGCCAGGCACTGCAATTAACATTTTACAAATATTAGCTAACTTAATTCTCATAACAGCCCTTTTACCACCCCTTTTCTACAGATGAGAAAAACTGAGGAAAAGAGAGGTTAAGTAACTTGCCCGATCTCACATGTCTAGTAACTGGCAAAACTGGAATTTAAATCCAGGCAGTTTGCTCCAAAGCTTTTAACACTGTGTTGCCTCTCTAAACTATGAGGAATATCTGAAAATACTATAAAATTTGGATGAAATCAATGGCAAAAACCAAAAACAATTATATCCCTCCCCAGTTCTTGAAGTGGAAAGAAGTGTTTTGCACAGATCCTTCACTCAGAAGAACAGAGTGCAGGCAGGAGTTGGGCCAGGGAGAAGTAGGAAACATGCCAGGGAGGGCCATGCCAGGGAGGGCCATGCCAGGGAGGGCCAGCCACCTGGTTGGACAAGAGAAGCAGGAGGACAGAGAGACCATGCAGGCTGCCCTCCTTATTTTTGTGAACCCAACACTCCTAATCTGAAGAAGATGCCTGGAGGTAATATGAGAAGGAAAGAGCAAAGAGCCAACAGCTTTGCAGCTGCTGACCAACTATTAATTTAAAATATATTATCATTAAGTTTTTTTAAAAACGATATCCTAGGATGATCTGGGATGATGCTTTCCTGGGCGTTCTGCTCAGTTCATTCATAAAATGAAGGCATATCAGAAACAGCAAGAAATATAGTTACAGCTGAAAATACAGTCAATGACATGGAAGAATAACTTCAGAAAATGACAAAACGCAAAGGAAAAGATAAAGAAAAGCTCCTTAAAGAGAAGATGGTACATACTTATGCAGGGCAAACAAACACATGGACAACAGGTATCCCTCAAGAAGAAAAAAGAAATGGGAACAATAATATAATAAAAGAAAACCTTTATGAAATCAAGGAAAACCTAAACCTACAGATGACAGGAATGCATGGCATCCAAGGATCCAATCTGAGTGAAAATAAAGTTATGCTATCTGGGTGTGCCTAGAAAGTGCCGCAAGGATACACGCCAATCCTGTGGAAACAGAGACTGGAGATGAGAAGACAGGAGGCTTTTGTTTTTAATTTATAACTTCTGTACCATTTGAATTTCAACACAGTAAGCATCCCGTACTTTTATTATTAGAATGCACTATTGTGTTTAAGTAGTAAAATAAATTAAAACAAATAAACCGGTAATTAATTACTAGAAGAAAGCATTTGGTTTACTATAAAGAAAGCATTTCGTTTACTATGAATCAAGCCACATAAATCATTACTTCTTTTCATAGGGCTATTAAGTCTGATATACCAAGGGGCTATAATAGAAAACATTTATTTGGACTTTAGTGTTTTACGGAAAATCAGTTGACAAAAAAGAGAAATGAGCACCAAATTAAATTTCATCAACTGTATATCTAGGTGAATACGAGTTTGCAAAGTATATTAACTGAAGGATCACTGTCAACAAAAGGGTGTGGCTCCAGTGGTATGCCAGAGATACGTCTTTAACCCTCTCCTGTTTAATATTTTCATCAGTAACTGGGATGAAGATATAGAGGTCGTGTTTATTAAATACCGGAGGGCACAGTCTTCAAGAGTCTAGAACAGTAGACCAAACCAACAGGCAAAAACGTGAAGTCCTATATTTAGGTTCAAATAATTAATTGCTTGGATACAGGATGTAGGAAGCAATATAACAAACCTAGCTTGGCAAGCCATAGAATTGTAGTTGGCCAAACTTCAATATGACCAATATCCCCTCAAACTTGTTCTCATCAGTTTTCCCCACCCCAGTAATAACTCCACTATCCTTCTAGTTGCTTAGGAACCATACCTATTAGGCTCAAATCCCACTGGCTCTACCTTCAAAATATATCCCGAATCTGGCTACTTTTCATTGCTCCCACAGCTACTGCTTTGGTCCAGGCTACCATCATTTCTCACCCCAATTAATGCAACAGCCTTCTTGCTAGTCTCCTTGCTTCCGCCCTTGCCCACAGCATCCAGGGTGATCCTTTTAAACCGAAGTCAATCATGTCACTATTTGATTCAAAACCTTCCATTGTCTTTCTAGCACTCTCAAGAGTAAAAGCTAGGGGAGCGGATGTGGCTCAGTGGTTGAGTGCCTGCTTTCCCATGTGTGAGGTCCTGGATTCAATCCCCGGTACCTCCTAAAAAAAAAAAATTACAAGAGTAAAAGCCAAAGTTCTTTCTGTGGCCTGCAGGGCCATGCAAAACCAGACCCCTGCCACCTCAGTGTTATCTCCCTGACCTCATCTTCTACAGTGCCCCTTGATCATTTGCTCCAGCCACATTGCCCCCCATGCTGTCCCTAAAACATGCCAGCCCCACTCTATCTCAGGACTTAGAATGCTCTTTCCTCATATGATCTGCATGGCGCTTGCTCCCCCGTGTCCTTCAAGTCTCTACTCAAATGTCATCTCAGCATCAAAAACTATAACCTTTCCAGCTTTATTTTTGTCCTTAGCACTTACCATTTACATATTCTTTGATGATAGATAGATAGATAGATAGATAGACAGACAGATAGATAATCTTATTTATCTATCTTTTATCTAGTTCTTGCCTAAAATATAAGATCTCTGAGGCTGGGAATTATTGTGTTTTGTTTGCTGCTCTATTCCCAGCACATGGCCGGCACTCAGTAAACTGGCAGACTGGGTGAATAAATGAATGACCAAAAGGGTATACTAGAGCTCCCAAAATCACTAAAGCAAACCTCATGAATAGAACTATAGTGTCCAGATCATCCGGAAATGTCTATTTCTCTGTTTCTCAGGTTAAATGACCAAATTCTTAGGCCAGAAATACAGTAACTTTTGACGCTTGTATAGCACTTCCTGGTTTACAAAAGCCTTTTACATATATTACCGCCTTTAATCAATTCAACAACACAGTTTTAGAGATGAGGAAAGAGAAGGCTCAAAGACTCTGCAAGCCGAATCTTAAAAACCGTGCCGCATTTACCATCGGACTGGAGCATTTCGACTTCATTCTGCTCAGAACCCCTATTCTGAGCACCAATATAAAAACAGCTGAGGATATATAAATATTGCTCCTGAATTTCTACCCTGTTGTTTCCTCCTAAAAACTACCAGGCACCTTCTTCTTTCTATGTCATCGCTCTTAGTTGCCCAAGTTTTTGTTTTTTTTTTAATCATGATTTTTCTTTACTCTGATATCAGAATAAGGACTGGATATATAAATATGAGACTATAAAGAGAGAAACAGGCTAACTCAAGAGTACCTAGAGTAGGGGAGCATCAAATAAAGAACATTTGAAGAAACTGAGAAGGCTAGCTCTAAAGAAGAAAAGACTTGAGGGTGACGTGAGTGCTATTTTCAAGTCTGCAAGACTGCCATGAAAAACAGAGTAAGTTGTGTGTAGTTTGTGATAAAGGGCTGAGCTCTGATCCATTCCCAACTCTCAAGGGCCATGGGGAACACCGCTCCATCGTGCCATTAAAGCTGAATACCACCTGAAATATTATTTTTTTACACTTTTGTTTAAATTGGTTTACTCCTTTTGCTCAAATACATATATTTTAAAGAATATTTTTAGAGTGTTACTACCCTAATTGGGATAGAACAATCACTTGGCCATAACTAGAAGATAACCATAAAAATAAAGACAATGAAAACAAAACAGCCTTTTCTGTTGTTTGCCAAAGGTTTGGGAACAGAAGGCTGATCTGCTCCATCTGTATTAAAAAGGGAAATTAGTGTTGAAGAAAGTTAAAGAAGCACTAGCAACAGATCAAGACTTTCTCCTTGGCAGAAGGATTGGAAGGGAACTGACAAGGAAATTACCTCCTCATTTTGTGAGTCAGTGATATTTCATACCATGTCCTTGTGCCTCTGAAAATCATTTTATACCATGGGTGGGACACTTCCCACACCTGTATGGGAAGCACTGCCTCAGGTGAAAAATTTTCCTAGATGGGCTATAAGTTTCTCCCTGCTTCAAATTCACAAGAAGGAAGACAGAAATTCAATATTAAAAACAAATGTTATCATCAGTAATGCTGGCAACAGTGGAAAAAGCATCCTTACAAATGATAACACTATTTTAATATTTATTGAACGCCCTGCATTTACAAAGCTCTTCCGTTTACATTATTACACTGGATCCAGTTAAAGTAATGACTGCGCTGCCTCCAGAAGCATTCAGCAGAAACATGCGCCAGCTAAGGCCCCTTCCAACGCCAACAGTCTCAGAAGCTGGGCTGTTTCACCACCTTGCAATGTGAATTGCTAATTTCTAAAAAGAAAAGGGATTTTAAATTAAAACTTTAACCTATGGTCAGTAAGAAATCTGAATTGGATTTACTGAAGCAGAAAGCAATTTGATCTTAACGGAGAAGCAGCACGTCCAAGGGAAGTTAAAATGGCAATCACTCTGTGTGTGTTAATACGACAACATCTCATATGAGCAGAATCTCTTCCCTGCAGCTTATCAGGGCTAAGAGGGCTAAGGAAAGGTCACTGAAGGTAAGAAAGCTATTAAGCCCTGATTCTGCAATTTAAAGAGAGGTAAACTCCAAAGAGGTCAGACAGACTGCAAAACTCAAGTGTACAAATTAAAGTTTCCTTCCTACATGCCTTGGCAGCCTTTGGACCGCCCCAGATTTAACCAAGCTGGAGAGAATGAGACCTCCTGGTCCTCTTGGGTACCTTGAAGTTAATAGAAATAATCTCGCCAGTCTCTTTCCTCTTTCTTTTAGGAGACACTGAATCTCAGTTGTTCTGTAAAGGCTCCCTTCAGGAAACAGCCACTTGTCTTCCCAGGTCTAGGATGTCTAGACAATAATAGTAGGGAAGCTGCTTGGCTTACTTGCTTGGGAGGTACTGCGTCTTAGCTACATTGTCTGAAATATTTGTCTGGTAATACATAAAAATTTAAACACAAATTCTAGGAAGCCCAGAAGGTTCAGGGCACAGCAGTTTTGAATTTAAAGGGAAAAACATATTCCATCTCTGAGGATTCTCAATAACCCAAGTAGCCTCTTTCGGCAGAGTTGGCATTGAACTGTCCTGTCCATATTCTCCAGGTTCCCAGGCATACTCGGAGCCAGTGACGATCCGGCAAGGATGACAGCTTTTCTCTCTCCCTAAGAGCATTTCATTTTTACCCTTCAAACTGTCAAGGTCACAGATGTGTCACCAACTCAGAGCGGTTGGGAGATTCTATGCCATCTGAAGAATGTGTAGGGAGGGGGTGGGAACAGAGAATAGGCAGGGACCTACCCTGAGTATCTGCTATTCTGACGTCACATTGCCGATTGCCATTTGTTAAAAGATAACATTACTATGTAACACTACAATAATGAGATTAGATATTTGCTGAGGGTTTCTTAGCTGATACTGATTGTCCTATTTTATTTATGCACCAGTGAAAATTTCCCATGGCCCTTTAATTAGATTAGCTCTAGAATTTGCCATCTTCCTCTCAGAATTCCATCTGTCTCTCCTTATTAGCCCAGTCTTTAAATCTTCCCCTGGAGAGATTAATACAGTACATTTTTTTTTCCTCTCCAAGCCAAAAACTACATGACACAAGATGGCAGACATTATACAAGGTACAAAGACAATTTATAATGTCTTTGCATTAATAGAAAGTGTAAAGCTCAGGGGTTGTCGTTAACAATAAACTCAACCCAAGTGGCCAGAGTAATGTGGCACCAAAAAGTAAGGCGCATCTTGGCTTGCACGAGCGATACAACACTCAGATTCAGGGAGTTATAGCATTCAGGGAAGGCCTACTGCATTCTGTCCTGCCAAGACCATACACAACATGGGCTATACTTTGCCATTCTGGACACCATCTTTTGAGGAGAAATAGCCAGGAAGGCAATTGGGATGGTTCGTGAGTTTCTGAGCACTGCCATAACAATGTACCACATGCCGGCTGGCTTAAAACAACAGAAATTTATTCTCTCCAGCTCCGAGGCCAGGAGTCCCAAAATCAAGGTATCAGCAGGGCCATCCTCTCTCCAATGGCTCTAGGGACGAAGACTTCCGTGCCTCTTTCTATCTTCTTTTGGCTCCCAGCAATGCTTGGTGTTCCCTGACTGGTGGATACCCCATTCCAATCTCTGTCGCTGTCTCCACGTGGCCTTCTCTCCTGTGTGTCTGTATAGACGCGTCTCTTCTTCTCTTCTTGTGAGGACACCAGTCATGTTGGACGAGGGCCCACCCTAATTAGTGTGGCCTCATCTTAACTTGAATACATCTGCAAAGACCCTATTTCCAAATAAAGTTCCATTTACAGATACTAGGTATTAGGACTTCAACATATCTTCTTCTTTTTTTTTTTTTTTTTTTTTTTTTTTTTTGAGGTACCAGGGCAGGGATTGAATCTGGGACCTCGTATGTGAGAAGTTGGCACTCAACCACTGAGCCACATCAACTCCCCTGAGCTGGCTTTTCCATTTGTTTGTTGTTTGTTTGTTTTAGGAGGCACCAGGAACCAAACCCAGGACCTCCTATGTGGGAAGCAGGTACCCAACAGCCTGAGCCACATCCACTCCTGTATCTTCTTGGGGGACACAATTCAACCCATAATAGATGGCATGGCCCAGCAGCATGGGATAACCCAGCTGCATGCTGAAATATAATTTGGAATGGTGGCAGAGGAAAGGAGAGATGTGTAGAAGGAACAAAGAGGGAATATTTAGTGAACTACATCTTAGCCACATTGTGCAGAAATCATGAAGAGCCTAAGAAAAGCCCAAAAACTATTGCATACATTTCCTATTGCTGCTATAACAAATAA
Organism: Cabassous unicinctus; assembly: GCA_029593785.1. Lineage (NCBI taxonomy): Eukaryota > Metazoa > Chordata > Mammalia > Cingulata > Chlamyphoridae > Cabassous > Cabassous unicinctus. Next base: position 59,471 of record JAQZBX010001835.1, on the reverse strand, counting down.
CACAAAGTGACTTAAAACAACATAAATTTATTATTTTATAATTCTGGAAGTCAGAACTCCAAAAATGGGACTCACTGGGCTAAAACCAAAGTGTCTTCAGGGCTACTCTCCTTCTGGAGGGTCTAGGGAATAATCTGTTTCCTTGCCTTTTCTAGCTTCTAGAAGCTATCTGTATTTCTTTGCTTATGGCCCCTTCTTCCATCTGCAAAGCTAGTAGTTTAGCATCTTCAAGTCTTTCTCTGACTCTGACTCTTGCCTTCCTCTTCACCTTTGATTACACTGGGCCCACTGGAATAATCTAGGATTAATCACTCCATCTCAAGATTCTTAACCACATTGCAAAGTCCTTTTGCCATGTAAGGTAACATATTCATAGGTTCCACAGATCAGAATACAGGCACTGTTCTTCCCACCACAACTATTATTAGATGAGAGGAGAGAGATCATGAAAGGCTTGGGCTTAGACCAAAGGCAAGATTAAGAAGCCAAAGGATTGAAAAGTAAGTCTTTGTGGAGCTTTAAAATAATAATATGCAAAGGAGTCAGGGCTATCTGTGTTCAAATCCGTGCTCTTCCATTTATGAGTTGGGTAACTTCAGGAAGTTACTTAGTTTTGGAGACTGAACCATGTCCTCACAAAAGGTGTGAAAGGACCTTTGAAGATGGAATTATTATTAAGGTATGGACTCATTTGTGAACAGGATCTTTGAAGATCTTATTAAGATAAGGCCAAATCAAATCAGGATGGGCCTTAATCCACGAGGCTGAAGTTCTTATAAAAAGAGGAAATCTAGACGGAGACACAGACAACTAAGCAGGAGAAGCCGTGTGAAGGAGACAGATGCAAGCCAAGGCACCCCATGGATTACGACAAACCAGCATCTTCTGATTCTTGCAACAGACACCAGGAGAAAGCATGGCCTGTCAAGATCTTGACTGGGGCCTTCTATACTCCAAAACTGTGAGACAATAAATTCCCATTGTTTAAGACAACCTCAAACTAAGACACAATTTCTCTGGGCCTCAGTTTCTTCATCTGCAAAATGGAGATAAGAATTGTATCTCTCTTCTTAGGCTGTTGAGAGAGTTAAATGATATATATAGAGAGAGAATTAGCACGTGTTCAGACACATAGTAAGGGCTCAGTAAATGGTCCCCAGAGCTAAAATTAAGGAAACTGAGGCTCACAAAATTAAGCAGCTTGACCAAGTCTGCTCAACTTCAATATCTGTGATGCTCCTATTAGCTAATCCTAAAATCAGTATTAGTGTCTGTATTAGTCAGCCAAAGGGGTTCTGATGCAAAATACCAGAAATCTGTTGGCTTTTATAAAGGATATTTATTTGGGGTAGAAGCTTACAGTTACCTGGCCATAAAGAGTAAGTTACTTCCCTCACCAAAGTCTGTTGCCACATGTTGGAGCAGACATCTGCCAAGAGTTCAGGCTTCCTTCCTCTTCCTCTTAAGGCGCCATGGTCCCAGCCACTTCCAATATCAGCTGTAGGCTGAGATAAGTCTCATCTCTCTCCTAGGGCTTGTTTCTCTCCAACATTTTTTTTTTTT
>JAQZBX010001835.1:33804-57808 GCA_029593785.1 Cabassous unicinctus | reverse complement strand
ATCTTGCTGCTCCAGCTCTCTGCGTGGGCCAGCACTCCACACAGGCCAGCACTCATGCATGGGCCAGCACTCATGCATGGGCCAGCACTCCGCGCAGGCCAGCACTCCGCGTGGGCCAGCTCACCGCGCTGGCCAGCTTACTTTTCACCAGGAAGCCCCGGGAATCAAACCCTGGAGCTCCTGTATGGTAGACAGGAGCCCAATTGCTCGAGTCACATCCGCTTCCCTCCAGCCTTATATTGAAGACTGTTTGCCATTCTCTTAAACTTGTAGTTTTTTTTCTCAATGATACTTAGTTATTTCTCTTTATTTTATGTAGTTTTTGTTCTTATTACTTTTAATTCTCACTTTTTAGTCTCTAAATCTTTTATCGTTACTGTGGTAGTTTGAGACTGTATGGACCCCAGAAAAGATGATGTCCTTAGAGCTAATCCATTCCTGTGAGTATGAACCCATTGTAGGTGGGAACTTTTGATTAATCTACCTCAGTTAAGGGCCTTTGGATAGATTACTTCAGTAAGGCATGATCCAGAGTGGGTCTTAACCCTCCTGTTAGAGTCCTGTATAAACAGATGAATACAGAGAGACAGACAGAGACTCAGGAGCTCAGAGAGGAACCCACAGAAGCTGAGAGAAGAAAGCCACAAGAGCCAGAAGCTGAAACCGACAGAACCTGGAAGAGAGAAAGCCACAGAAGCAGCAGCCAGAAGCCGAAAGCAACGGAGCCTGTAGGAGAAGGCGGAGACCGGCAGGTGCCACCATTGTGGCCTGCCATGTGACAGGAGTCCAGGATTGTTGGCAACTGGGCCTTTGGGGACAGAGCTTTGCCTAATGCCTTTTTTGGACATTTTTTTCAGCCTTGGAACTGTAAGCTTATAAGCTAATAAATCCCTGTTGTAAAAGCCAACTCATTTCTGGTATATTGCCTTGGCAGCCTTTAGCTTACTAAAATATTCTCCTTATCACTTATTTTGTATTTTACTTTTATGGTTTTAATTGTATTCTGTTTTATCAGTAGAAAGTAGTGAATGTGTTTGCAGGCCTGGAGGAGAGGGGAGAGAGGACCCGGCCATCATTTGCCCTGCCACGTACTTAATCATCCATAGCTGAGCTCCGAGAGTAAGTATCTTTAGACGATGCCACCATGTGCCTGATCAGCCACAGCTGCAACGTGATGAGACAGCATCTCTTGAGGATGCCTTGATTTGGATATTTTCAGTCTCGGAACTGTAAGCTCTTACCCTAATAAATTCCCATTTTTAAAGCCAACCCATTTCTGGCATTTTTCTTAGACACCATTTAGCAAACTAAAACAGTGACCTTAAGGGGGGAAACTCTGGCAGAGGCTGACTAATGTTCACCAAACCTTTTTCATTTTCCTCCTGAATATATGGTTAAATGACATTTTTCAACCTCCCTAGAAGTTTTGTGTGGCAACATGCCTAACTCTGGCCAATGGAATGTGGGCAGAGCTATATCTGCCACTTCCAGTTTTGATCCATAAAAATCTCCTATGAAATCTGTGATGGATGGTTAATTTTATGGGGTAATTTGGCTAGGTTATAGTGTCCCATTGTTTGTTCAAACACTGGCCTAGATGTTGCTGTGGAGGCATTTTGTAGATGGCATTATCATCTACAATCAGAAGGCTTTAAGTAAAGGAGATTACTCTCCACAATGTGGGTGGGCCTCCGCCAATCAGTTGGAGACATTAAATGAAAATACCCGAGTTCCGGAAAGAAGGAACTCTGCCTCAAGACCATAACCTCACTCCTTCCTGAGTTTCCAACCTACGGAATTTGGACTCAATGCTTCAACATCACTCTTACTGGAATTTCTAGCTTCCAGCCTACACTGTGGAATTCAGACTTGCCAGCCTCCACAATCATATGCACCAATTCCCTATAATAAACCTCTCTGGAGAACTCTGACTGATACAAAATCTTCTGCTCTCTCTTTTCTACTATCTGCTGGCTGGATGGCAATTGGAAGCCACGTGCTAAAGATGGTGGAGCCTGTCCGCCTGAGTCTCTGAATGACCATGTAAGGCAGAGTAACCCCCCATCCCAAGCCTGATAGCCGCAAGGTTACCACCAGTAAATTCAGAGAAAACCTCAACTTTACCTAAGAGAGAAATAAACTTTTCATGCTGTAAGCGACCACTATATTGGATATCTGCCATAGCACTGGCATCACCTTAAACACAAGAACTTAATAAATATTAGCATGTTCTAAAAGGTGACAACTGTGAACATTCTGATGTAATGACTCTGGATGAGTAAATTATGGTGCAAACATGGAACACTGTGTAGCCATTAGAAATGATCTACAGCAATATTTGTTGATGTGAAAACATACGGAAAAAGTGGGTTAGAACACAGTATGTGACACAATCCCATTTCTGTAAAGTTGTGTGTGTATGGATGCACAGGCTAAGAGACTCTGGAAAGATGTTCACTAAAATATTAGCAGGGAGGATGGCTGAACTTAAATGATTATTTCTTCTTCCATCTTGTACTTTTCATGCTAGTTTGATTCTTCTACAATGCCTATGTTTAATTTTTCATGTAAAAACAATAAAGCTATTTATGAACATTAACTGGATTATTTTTTCTTTCTATTTCTATTATTTTTTCTTTCTATTATTTTTTCAGCCACAAGAAGAGACGCGGTGCTGGTAGTGCCAGTGCCCTGGGGCTGGGGGATGGGGAGGAAGAGGCCTCCCCCCTTCCTCAAGGTCTGACCCAGAGGGTGGCGATTCACCCTTGCCTGCCATGGAGGCCCACTGACCTGTAAGGTGTGTGGCAAGGGCTGTGACAGCCCTCTCAACCTCAAGACCCACTTCCGCACGCATGGCATGGCGTTCATCAGGGCTCGGCAGGGGGGCAGTGGGGACAGCTAGGCCCCAGGCCCGGGATTGACCAGACTTTCTCCTCCCCAGGAGCCTGGGTTTCACTGCTGCTGCCTGGTCCTGGGTTTGGGGAGTTTTAGGATCCACATTCTCCACCTCAACCCCCTCACCTCTTGAAGAAAAAAAACTTGAGGATTATAGTTATTTGCAACCCCTTGGGTCTGGCACTTGGGTCCCAGTAGAGCGGGCCCTCCATTCCTCCTTTCCGAGCCCAACACTAATTATCCTGCTGCTGCAGAACCCTCCAGTGTGGGACTGGGGGTGGGAAGAAGGGGCTGTCTTAGGCCTACTAGGCAGGTATGGGGAAGGACCAATGCTGGGGGCGAGCCATGGACATACTCCTCAACTCCTTTAGGTACAGGTGACATTGTCCTTTGGTCTTGGCCCTGCCCTTCCTAGCACCCGCCTCTTCCCACAAGACTCCCCGGTACTCAAGCCCCCCACCCCTGCAGTGCCTTTCACTTGTCTTTATTTTTGTGTGGCTGATACGCACGCAATGTTATTGAGGAGTTCCAGAGGGCCAAGCACTACAAATCCCCCAGTGAGCTGCTGGAGATCTGCGAGCTCAGCCAGGAGAAGATGAGCTCCATGTTTGAGGACAGTAACGTGTACATGTAGCACATGATGTACGAGGCCATGGGCGTTTGCTTGTACATGCAGGACTGGGAAGGAGCCCTGCGATAGGGACAGAAAATCATTAAGCCCTACAGTAACCATTATCCTTTGTACTTCCTCAGCGTGGCCTCCATGTGGTTGAAGCTAGGAAGGTTGTACATGGGCCTGGAAAACAAAGCTGCAGGAGAGCGAGCCCTGAAGAAGACCGTTGAAATCATGGAAGTAGCTCACGGCAAGGACCATCCCTACATTTCTGAGATCAGGCAGGAAATTGAAAGCCCCTGAAACTAGGCAACATTTATTTAAATTCTAGTGGAGGCACCTTAAAGAATTTGACTATTTCACATCTTACCCATTATGCCAAGATTTCTGTAAAATACTGGCAATAAAAAAACACTTTGTGACTTAAAGCTCGCACATTGCCTGCTTGGAGATTGGTCTTGATCTTTAACTTTAATATCAAATTAAAACTTGAATGCCTTTTTTTTTCCTAAGAGATAATGATAATGGCATGGTTTCCTATAATATAAATTCTACCCTGGACAGAGCAGATTTTTTACAAATGCAATTGTTTTTTCCTTCACAACCGCCATGTTTTCGTAGCTTGAGTTTCAAAAATGCAGCTATTTTTCCCTTCATGCCTGTTGTAATGTTCTGGACAACTGTGAATGATGAACGAGAATAAAAAAAAGCTAATACTAAAATAAAAATTTTTTTTACATTTTTTCATGTAAAAACAATAAAGCTATTTGTGAATATTAACTGGATTATTTTTTCTTTCTATTTGATCTATGATAAATGTCTCTTCTACTTTCCCAGAAGAGATTCTCCCCATCTCCTTCAATTGAATTTTCTAAGAACATTATTTCAAGCAAGTCAGAAAACCCATAGGTGAGAATCCCCGCCCTGAGGATAATGTTATCTGGGCTTACAGCTCATTGGCACTACTAGTATGGCATCACTTTTTCACAGAACATATATTCCCATCTTTTTACAAGAAGTTACATGACTTAAACTCCTAGTCTCTGCCCTCCCTAATCACTGGACATTGAGCAAGGCTTGTAAACCTGTCATTGTACTACAGGAGAGGAGGAGTGGCCCAATTCAGTAAGGGCCCCTATCAAAAAAAGATGGTTATGAGTCTCACCATTGGCATTTAGGTCACAGTGCACTATACCTTTGCTAAATGACTGCCATAAAAATCATAGAGTTTTGAGCAGAGTTGTGGACCAGGAGAACCAGAATTTTAGAAAAATTAATCTGACCATAATGTCCACAGTGATTAGGAAGAGGGCTTGAGAGGCTAAAGGCTGAAACCTAATTTCAAAAGGCTATAGCAGTAATCCTGACACAAGTGATAAAGACGGAAACAGAAGAGAAGGGTTCATGTACTACCAGATCCTAGGGAGCATATCCAGCCTCTAAGCACCCAAACAGATTAAGAAAGTCCATGTGCTACGTGCAAGAAAACTGAAACCCCTCTAGGTACGTCAAATAGAGGGAATTTAGTATAGGGAATTGGACTAGAATAGGAAGAAAACAAAGGAGAAGAAGGCAGGAACTAAAAGGGAGAAGGGGTGCTAGCTGGAGATCAGAAGGTAATGCTCCTGGGCTGACCCTGTGCCTACTCTTTCTGTTGTCCTGTTGAAGGGATTGTGTCAGTGGTTCTAGAGCCACCAAAAAAACGCTACTACCACCAGGATTGGAACTTCAAAAGAGCCTCTATTTACAGAACTGCTGGGACAATGAGACTGAATAGGAGTATCTGTTGAGGTTTCTGGAGTGCTGAATCACCTCATCCTTGCTATTGCTACAGCAACTGCCTGCAAATACCACAAGGTAAAAACCAGAATTGGGAAGGATTTTTTTCCCTTCCTTTTACCTTCTGATATCCCACCAGTGCCTCCTACTGACATAATTTAATAGGAAGCGAGCTGGCAAGGGAACCAAGGATATGTAGTTTTCAGACTGCTAGCCCCAGCAGTAAAGAAGAAAGCACAGAAGAGTGAGTGAGGGGCTAAGAGACCACAGTTAAATAACCAGCACCCAATCTATACGCTTACACATTATCTTTAACATGCGTTAACAAACACCCATGCTGGAGGACATGTGCGAGGAACCTTGGCCTCGAAGAAAATCCTTCCATTCTAGAGAAAATTTAGAATTTGGGAAATAACAGTATCATTCCTCTGACTCTTTGGTAAATGAATCATTGAAATTAAAGTGAAATGACCAAACCGGAGCCAGGTAAAGTGTACTATGCACTCTCTCCAGAAGGCTCTGTCTGCCACACTGATAATCTTTCTCTTGTTGATAGGGCTGCTGCTAGCACATCTGGTACTGTAGTGCCAATCTTTTAAAAGGTGCCCCCTCTGAGCTGATGAATTAGAAAAAGACATATCTTCATTTGGGGTGATCCAGTGCCTGAGCCCAGGCTGGGTGTCAGCTCCACTCGCCCCTTGGCTGGTCCTCTGTGCAAGACGCCACCTGCGTAATCAGAGGCAGCAGCCCATCTATTTTAACATGTTGCTGCTTTCTAAGCCCCTTTGCATATATCACCTCACGTAATCCTTGCAACAGTCTTGGGAAAGAAACGTTGTTATTTCCCAGCTTATCCATGAAGACAAATGAAACACTTAGTAACAGAAGAGCTGGAAGACATTTGGAAACTAGTAATAGCGACTCAATGATAATCTTGAGTGTCTACTACAAAGCAGACCCTGAACTTGGATCTTTATACATAAAACACAGTCAATTCCCACAAAAGTATGAGATGCTAATATTGCCGTCATTTCATGAGCCATATTACCCAGCACTGGAGTACAAGGCATCAAGGTCTGGGAGAAAAGCCTGTCCTACATGCTAGTGTACCCAGCAAGTGCACTAAAAGAATACTCAGCCCACAAGCCATCCTGAATGCTATCCTTTCACTTATTTATTTTTTCTACTAGTTATTGCCTCACTCACAGGAGGCCTAAATACAGTCAGACCTGCTGGGACAATGAAACTGAGTAGGAATATCTGAATCTGGGATTTCCTGTGGGTTTTTCTACGGAGGAAACAAAAAGCCCCTTTGACTCTGGCTCCTTCGGGGTTCCAGAGAAACAACACTGGCATTATCTTTGCACTGAGGGGCCTTTGACTCCTACATTCCCTGCAGACAATGCTGAAAGAACAGCCCCAAAGGATTAGCCAAGCGGTTTGCCAAATGCCCAAATGACAGAATTCCTCACTCAGTGGAAAGAGCTCACAAGTGACAGCTCCAGAAAAACACGTAAAGGGAGTAGTCAGCGAGGTTCGGTGGGAAAGCGACACGCTGCAGCCTTCCTCTGTCCCTGTGTACTTCTGCTGGGTACATTTTCATAATGGCTTTATTAAATAAATTTGAACTGTGACTATTTCCTCCCTAGAGCCAAAACACCTGAGAAGCCAAGGGAGAAGGGAAACTGTATCTATTTAGAGAAAGGCAATGGCAGGAGCTCTGCTGGGCTGAACTTATTTTAAGCTTAGAATGCCCTCTTCGGGTATGAAATCATACCAGCAAGAGCAGCGAATTTTCTGAAACAGGAGAGGTAAATTCTTAGAGGGATTCAGAGAAACCAAAAGCCAAAGAGCGCCTGAACAGAGAACTTCACAGAGCTTTCATTTCATATAGATGAAGTCTCTTAAAAAGGCAAAATCAAAATTAAATGACATATTGAGAAAGCAAAGACTCACTGGGTCTACAATCCCTCAGCAGAGCTAACTCAGATATTCTACTGTGCGGCCTTCCCTTCGTCTGATGCCTTTGGTATCGATCATCCACATGAAGCCTTCTCTTCACAAGAAGCACAGAGTCCTGCAGAGTCTAAAACAGCATCAGAGAGTCCAAGGAATGGCCGTTGCTGGTTGGCACCTTGACAGTTCCACCCCATTTCCCCTCTTCAGCCTATCAAGGGGACAGTATTGCTCAATTCTCCCTCCAAGACCAGTGGCGTCTCCGGAGCAGAGGACAGGGGAGGATATCGTTTATCTTCAGGTGGCAAAACGTGTCATCAAAGGATTAATTCAAGAGACTGCACCAAGAGAAGATAAACCCAAAGCAGGCAGCCATACAACTTGGCCCTGCGAAAGGACCAAAGTGCAAGAATCCAGGTGCCAGGCCAGGGGCCAAAAACCAGGGAGGCCTGACGAGCACGAAGGCTTGGAAGCTGAGCACGGGAGGCAAGCTCCAGGCAGCGCCCGCAGCCTGCTCTGCCGCACGCCGGGGGTGAGCAGCGTGCCCTCCGTAAAGAAGCACAGCCCCCTCTATGCCCTTCGGCACATCCTCACTCACAGACGGTCTGTCTCAAGAAACGAGAGGCAAATAAAACAAAATCGACTGATGCTAGAACCCGAAACGGGAGAGGAGGAAGAGAGAGGGAGGGGAGGACGAGGAGAAGCAGCAAAACAACTATTAAATACAAGTTCATGACCCCTCAATCCACAATTTCAAAATCCAAGTATCTCTGAGAACCACAAGATTACTGAACTCATTTAGCTGCAACCTGACCTGACTGAACTCACAGGGCGGCAAAACCTCACCTTCGCTGATGTGCAGCTGTTTATAGCCCTCCCTTCTCCCAGGTAGTGGGAATAAGCATCTCTTTACTACAGAAACACTAAAGCGATTCAGATCAGGGCTGTGGGCGTCATTAGCACGTAAGGGAGCTATCACTGGGCAAGCTGTGAGGCAAACCTAGATGCAAGCAGGACTGACGTTAGAGACAATGCCTGCCAGCTTACAATAAAAGCAATTCTTGAAATACGAATGTTACAGATTGTGACGAGCTTTGCCATAAATGATCATATTAGCCCTTCACCATAACTCTGTGAATTGCGAGGCTGGTATCATTACTCCCACATCCACAGCTGTGGACACTGAGATACAGAGAGGCGAGAGGACTTGCCCAGAGCCCTGACTCCCAGTCCTGGGTCCTTTCTACCATGTCACTCGGCCAAAGATGGCTAACCACCAATTATTCACAACAATAGCGTGTGTGTTGAAGTATTTTTATGACAATTTAAATTAAATTTGCCTTTGAAATATATCTCCAGGCTAATATTAGAAGACGCATTTGTTTCAGAAATTCACAATACTTCCTAAGTAATGAACATCACAGGAGACAGAACGTGGGAGGTGCCGGGAAATAGTAGCGGTGGCAAGGGTTGGCCTGGGATTGCTGCAGCCCTCACCCCCTGTTTCATCAGTCCCCTAAAGCCACTCCAAGTCAAATAATGATATTAGGCTTTCATATGGACAACTAACATTTTTCTCTTATGAAACATGTGAATGGAAGCACCTTTAGAAATTTTTGCAACTTTTATTGATCTTGACCGTGCAACCGATATAAAAAGAGTATGCTTGCTTGCAAAAGCAACTGTACGACACATCCCCTATTCTCCCTTTTCTAGCCCAAGTGCTACCCTAACCCTCTCCACATAGCATTTCAGGAGCCACTACAGGTTGGGAAGCGATTCCACCTACTCCTGCATACCACGGTGGCTAGATAACACATACTACTTTAAACTAATTTAATTCAGTAAGTCTTGATTCCTATTGTGGGTCTAATCCAAATTGAGAAGAAGATAAATAAGACCAAGGCCTGCCCTCAAGAGATCCAACCCAGACTAATGTAAAGACATATCCCAAAGAGTTGGTGTCTCTCAACTAAGTTCCTAGTTGACTTGCCTCTTCCCTGACTTTATGATGATTAATGAGTATTCATTTTATTGGAAAAGGCCACATCCTAATTTGGATAGGCTATTATAAAAAGGGATCACTTATTCATTAAAAAGCAGAATAAAGTCTTTAAAGAAGTATCAATATAAATTGATTTCAAGAACAGCCTAAAGCCAAGTCATTCTTTGAGATATATTTTATTTCTACAAGCCCTATTCTTTCTGAGGGGAATGGGGAAAATAAGAGCAATATCAATACCTTTTATTGTATATCACTTTATGCTTTTCTAAAAAGTTTCAAAAATATTTATATACAAGAAGTGTTTGAATGAATATGCTTAGATAATCTCAAATCATAATTTTAGAGCCAAGAAAATAAAACAGTTGGATTACAATGATAGACTTTTTCATATTTCCCATTCGAATTACTATTTAAGTCAAGAAAGAAAGATACACAAACTTCACAATTGGGAAGGATTTCTGGGCTTGTCCTACAATCCCCATGAGGGTGAGGTCATAGTGTTGTGTCAGTGTGGCACTCCCCTCCACCATGACCCCGGACAGCTGTAGCCCTCACCAACCGGGCAAAGACCCTACTCTCTGCGTATTTCTTTATCTTGAAGAGCTACCATGGTATCTGGGTATTTGGTTTATGTGACTCAATAAACAATTAAACTGAACTGAGTTCCTGGAACTCTTTATTGGTTGAAAAGATATAAATATAACAGACCTGGTTAATCTACAAACTGGATTATTCCATCCAAAATATAATAAAGAGTTTAATTCAATTCCATGAGAATAGATAAACCACGAGAGTACTGCATGGGTGAGGGGGGTAAGGAGATAAACCAGACACCTTCCTTGCCCTGGCACAGATTACATAACCAACCACAACAAAAGAAGAGAAAAACAGTAGATTATGCCGGCGGGGGGAGGGGGTCAGAAAAGGCTGCAAAGTATCACGGGCTGGATGTTAAATGAAGGGTGATACTTTGATGTACAGAGAGGAGGGGCAATGAGAGATTTCGTAATATTCTGGATAGGCAAAGTAATGCGTGCAGTAAAAGGGTCAGAGCATCAGTTTTAAGTATTTGGGTGCCAGCTTATGGAAGGTCTGGAAAGTAATGCCGAGAATTTACTCAGGGGGCAATGAGTCTTTGAAAGACTTTACTGAGAAGCAACGACCTCATCAGAGCTGCGCTTTGGGAAGGTTATATTGGCAGCACAGTGCAGGCCTGACTGGAAGGAGATTTGGAGCTGAAGAGCACCCATTAAGTGTCAGGACTGAGACGTAAGGAAGGTTTGAGATGCACCCTGCAAAGGCGCCCTAGGAGAGGCTGTGTAAGCTCCAGGCTTATCAGAAAGGCCTGCCTTAAATCACTTGGGAAGAGCTCAGTTAGACCTTCCCGGTTAGGGGATGTCTCACACATCTTTAAACACCCAGCAGCACACCCACACTGCCCTGTATACAATAGGTGATAAATATTTTCGAATGGGTGAATGAATACAATGGAATGCATAAAGGGATAAGCTACTGAGTTCTCTAGAAGAGAACTCTTATCACTAGACAAAGGAAAACAAAAGGATTAAGAAAGAGTCAAGGTACTTTAAATCTGCATAAACAGAAAGCAGATTATCTCAAGCACTTCACATTGACTGGCATGTTGGTAGAATGAAAAACATCACAGAAACATTAAGAATTATACTGAAATGCACAAACTTTTCATCAGGATTTGTGATCACAAAACAGCTTTCCCAATTCCTAGTTTCCAGTTCATTAGAAACATAAGCATAACAACTTATCTGGTCCTCCTTTTCCTATCAGTATTTGAGTAAGATGAGGCCTGCTTTCATTTATAAATGCAAAATACATACATTCTCCTGTGTCAAAAACAAAGCCCGATAAGTATGCCAAATCATCTTATCAATTCACTCAAGAAATGGGAAGTGTGGAAAAGTTTGGTTGCTGTGTATGTCACAAAACTAAATTTAAACACAGATACCAAATTCAGGACACAATTCACTCATTAAACTTTAGATATCCCACCTTTCAACCTGTGAAAGCAATTATCTCCATGCAGGGCCACCTGTCAAATGCACATTTCTACTGGTAGATTTGCATGCATGGATGGACACAAGCATGTTAATTATTAACATCAATCCTAGACACGCGTAACCCTGGGGAGTTAAAGTACCTACTGCATTCAGTCAGCTGGCTGCAGGGTACTGTCTGGGCCCCTTGAAATAGAACCACCTGGGTGGGAGCAGGCAGCAAAAGCAAAACCCCAATGAGCAGGGAATAGGAAATGTACACAGTAGCTCAAATCCTGGACAAACCTAATCCTCCAGGAAAAAAAATCACAGAATCCTAAAGCTGGAAGGGGCCCCTCATGTGGTCAAAGTAGCTTCCCTCTTCACGTGCAGACCCCTTCCATGACATCCATCAAGGTGTCACTAACGCCGACTTAAATGCCAATGGCAAAAAGCTCACTGCTTTTCAAAAACTTTTATTCGTAGCAATTTTTTCTCTAAATCAAGGCAAAATTTGTTCCTCTAAGAATACCTTTCTATTTCTAATTCTGGGCCAAACAGACATTCAGTAAGTATTGAATGAATACTGAATAAATGAATGAACAACAAATGGATTCTTAAAGATAAATTGGTAATTAAAATGACCAAAGTAACTGTTCAAAAATTCAAGTGTTTCAGAGCCACAATAGCTCAAAATAAATAAAGGATTTGGTTCAATTCATTTAACATTTTTTAAGCAGGGATGAATTATACAGAACTATGGAACAAACCACAACTTAATGGAAACCACTCCGACTAAAACAAGTAAATTCTAATGTTTACTCTGCCATCACTCACTTTTCTCACCCGTAAGATAAGGGGCCCAGATTCCATGAGCTCTACTGTCATGTACAACTTTCAACTCTATGATACATGTCTTATCCTCAGAGATTGCTATCGCTCCCCTCAAGGAGTTTGTCTTATTTGCATTTTCTGAAGGTTCAAGCCCATCTGCAAATAAAGAGTAAAAGTCCTACCATTTCAGGCAAATGCTACAGTTGAGCAGTGTCAGTTTCCCAGGCTGTTAAGACAAATACCACACAACGGGTTGGCTTAACAACAGGAGCTGATTGGCTCACGGTTTCAGACACAAGAAGGCTTGCTTCCTCCGGGGTCCGTTACCATTCTGGATGGCCAGTAATCCTTGGATTCCTTGGTTTTCCTGTCACATGGCATAATAAATAGGCTTCTTTTTCTTTTTTCTAAATTAATGCTTTAATGTTTGAGCAATGAACAAGTTTTATTTGATAGTTCACAAAAAAAAACAATGATAGCTGGTATCTCATTTTTGCAATATATGTAAATTGATGCACATAGAATAGAAATGCATTACGAAGACAGAGACATCAAGATATTTGTCTGCATTGGTGAGATTAGCAAGTGGTTTTTAATAAGTTATTTTTCTTGTTTGTAGTTTTCTGTACTTTCTGAAAGTAGCATGTGTTGCTTTGGGATTAAGAAATACCTTCATTTAGGAAACAAACTAAAAATTGTTTCTGCAGCACAGAGACCTGGCATTCAATCTCTCTCAGGTGTGTATGCATGCTCTGAAGGTCGCACTTCCCTCTGCAGGTGACTCAGGTGAACACAGAGGGCCCTGCAGAAATGTCCTGGGTCCCAGTCCCGCAAGGTAATCGTGACACCCAAAAGCCACAATCCCAGCTTACAACTCATATGCTATCCTAAGCGTTCTGGCAAAGTTATGAGTTAAAATGAAACTTTAAGACAGAATCCACTTGGTCTGAAATTTGCAATGAGTTATGAAATAAGTTCTTTCAAGCTAAAACATACCTTTCTTACCTATGAATTTTCACCATTTTTTTCTGTTCTCGTTTCTCTTTTTTTTTTTTTTATTAAAGAAGTTGTAAGTTTACAGAAAATTCATGCATAAAATACAGACTTCCCATATGCCACCCCTATTATTGACATCTGGCATTAGTGTGGTACATTTGCTACAATTCATGAAAGAACATTTTTATAATTGTAATATGAACTATTGTCCATCGTTTACAATAGAGTTCACTCTTTGTGTTGCACCGTTCTATGTTTTGGGTTTTTTTAATTTTTGTTCTAGTAACAAATGTACAACCTAAACTTTCCCCTCTTAACCACATTCAAGTATATAATTCAGTGCTGTTAATTACATTCACAATGTTGTGCTACTATCACCACCACCCATTACCAAAACTTTCCCATCAACCCAAATAGAAACATTATACAATTTAAGCATTAACTCTCTATTCCTTGCCCCGCCTTTGCCTCTGGCAACCTATATTCTAGTTTCTGACTCTGAATTTGCTTATTCTAATTTTTTCAAATCACTAATACAATGTTTGTCCCTTTGTGTCAGGCTTATTTCACCCAATATATTGTCTTCAAGTTTCATCCATGTTGTGACATGTATCAGAACTTCATTCCTTTTCACAGCTGAATAATATTCCATTGCATGTATACACCACATTTTGTTTATCCATTCATCTGTTGATGACACTTGGGTTGCTTCCATTCTGGGCAACTTTGAATAATGCCACTATGAAAACTGTTGTGTAAATATCTGTTCAAGTCCCTGCCTTCAATTCTTTTACGTTATACCGAAAAGTGGGTTGCTGGGTCATATGACAATTCTAAACTTAACTTTCTAAGGAACCACCAATTGTCTTCCACAGTGGCTGCACCATTTTACATTCCCACGAACAATGAATGCATGTTCCTATTTCTCCCCATCCTCTCCAACACTTGTAATTTTCTGTTTTTTTAATAGTAACCATGCTAGTGGTGTGACACGGTATCTCAATGTAGTTTTTATTTGCCTTCCTTGATGGCTAAGGATGTTGAGCATCTTTTCATGTGCTTTTTGGCCATTTGGATAGCTTCTTTGGAGAAATGTCTATTTGAGTCTTTTGCCCATTTTTAATAGGGCTGTTTGCCTTTTGTTGTTGAGTTAAAGGATATCTTTATATATTCTGGATATTAAACCTTTATCAGATATGTGGTTTCCAAATGTTTTCTCCCATTGTGTAGGTTGTTGTTTTACTTTCATGATAGTCCTTTGAGATGCAAAAGTTTTTAATTTTGATGAGGTCCCACTTATCTATTTTTTTCTTTTGTTGCTTGTGGTTTGGGTGTAAAGTCTAAGAAACCATTGCCTAACTCAAGGTCTTAAAGATGCTCCCCCATGTTTTCTTCTAGGAGTTTGACAGTTCTGATTCTTATACTTAGATCTTTGAGCCATTCTGAGTTGATTTTATGTATGGTGTGAGGTATGGGTCCACATTCTTTTTTTTTTTTTTTTGCATATGGACATCTAGTTTTCCCAGCACCATTTGTTGAAGAAAGAGATTCCCCCATTGAGTGGACTTGGCACTCTTGTCAAAACACAGTTGGCCATAAATATAAGGGTTGATTTCTGAACTCTCAGTTCAATTCCATTTGTCTGTATGTCTGTCCTTGTGCCAGCACCATACTGTTTTGACCACTATGGCTTTGCAATATATTTCAAGACTGGAAAGTATGAGGCCTCCAACTCTGTTCTCTTTTCAAGATGGCTTTGGCTCTTTGGGGTCCCTTAACCTTCCACATAAATTTGATGATTTCTGCAAAGAAGGCTGCTAGAATTTTGTTGTGATTGCAGTGAATTTGCATATCACTTTGGGTAGAATTGACATCTTAACAATAGTCTTCCAAACCATGAACATGGAATTTCCTTCCATTTATTTAGGGCTTCTTCCTCAATTTCTTTTAGCAATGTTTTATAGCTTTCTGTGTACAAGCCCTTTACATCCTTGCTTAGATTTATTCTGAGATATTTGATTATTTTAGTGCTATTATAAGTGGGATTTTTTTTCTTGATTTCTTCTTCTAATTGTGTATAAAAACTACCAATTTTTTTGGGTGTTGATCTTGTATCCCACCACTCTGCTGAATTCATTTATTAGTTCCAGTAGTTCTGTTGCAGGTTTTCCAGGATTTTCTGTATATAGGATCATGTCATCCGCAAATAAGGAAAGTTTTACTTCTTCCTTTCCAATATGGATGTCTTTTATTTCTCTTGCCTAATTGCTCTAGCTAGAGCTTCCAGTACAATGTTGAGTAACAGTGATGACAGTGGGCTTCCTTGTTTTGTTCCTGATCTTTGAGGGAAAGCTTTCAGTCTTTCACCACTGAATATGACGTTAGCTGTGGGTTTTTCATATATGCCCTTTAACATGTTGAGGATGTTTCCTTCCTCCTAGTTTGCTAAATGTTTTTATCAAGAAGGAGTGCTGGATATTGTCAAATGCTTTTTCTACATCAAATGTTCACTATTTTTGCAAGAAGATAAATTAAAATGGGAATTTATATGATAAGGATGAAAGAAATTAAGTGTATTTTGTAGTCCCTTCTGCCAGAGTTAAAAAGTCACTCATATTTTAAGGTACTTACATATGTAGGATGCATATGTAATCTAACAGAGGTCTGCTTTAGTCCACGGCTCATCTTGATGACTTCAGTTCACAGTGTGAGAACACACCAGGTTTCTAATCCTGGCTCTACACTTAACAACTATGTGACCCTGGGAAAGAAGCAGGGTGATCTTGGGCCTCAACTTTGTCATAGGAAAAACGTAGAATTATAATGCCTACCTCATAAAGGTTTGGGAAGGATTTTACGAACGGAATTCATAACAGAGTGGCTGGCACAATGTAAAGTCTGAAAAATTGCAGATATTATTTCCTATTAGTAACAGTGATGTCTTATCTTTGCCCTGGCCACTATCACACTTCATTTATATTTTGTGACAACTCTGTGAGGTAGGTACTATCACCATCCCATTTTACAAATGGGAAAACTGTGGTACAACTAAGTGCAAGATTGGAATGCAAGCAGGCTGCCTCCAAACTCCAGCGCTTATGACCTTGGCATTGACCAACCCAGATTTGAAATAGTGACACATTTGCAAAGTACTTTCACACACGACAAACCTATGAGATAGGGTGAGCAGGTTTTAGTGTTCTTTTACATTTGCGGAAACTGAGGCTCGAGATGTTAAGTGACTTGTCTGAAGTGACCCAGCACTCTTCTGGCCCAGCAAGGATACAACGCAGCTCTCTCTCTAACTGCAAATCTCATTCTCTTGGGAAAACCTCACATTCCTTTGCACATATTTTAAGACATGACTAGAAGTTTTGCCATTCTCGAAAAGCGATCATCCACCTTTACGACTTCATTGTTATCACTAGAGTTGGCAGCAAGATCCGAAACCTCTGCGGTGGGCATGAAATGGTCCCACTCTGGGGGCTCAGGCCACGGGCATGACCATCGCGAAATCGAAAGTAGGAGTGAAATTATTCACAGAGCAGCCTTTGGGGAGACGCCGGCACCACATGCCGCATCCCAGCCCCAATCTCCTCCCTCCAGGCTCCTGACCCGGTCGAACCCGAGACCCAGATCGGTCTCGCGCGCGGAGGGCGCCCACACAGTCCCCGTGGGAGGGCCCGTGGGTGCCAGCGCCGCGCGCCCTGCCGCGCCCCCCGCCAACCAGCGGCGCGTGCCAGGCGCACGGCGGCCTCCCGGGACTGCCCCCAACCCAAAGTCACCCGCTTGGCCTTTCGCAGCCTCACGGGCTCGCCGGGGCAGGAGGAGCCCCCGCCGCGCGCCGGTTCACCAACCGCCCTTCAGCCTGCCCCTCTGCAGCACGGACTCCTAAGGGAAGGGGAGTCCGGCCCGCACACTCAAGTTCTTCTCCCAGCCGGGGCTGGACGCACCGCGCTCCGCGCCCCGCGCCTCGTGCCTCAGTTTCCCTGATCTCGAACCGAACCCGAGTTTGGG
Organism: Cabassous unicinctus; assembly: GCA_029593785.1. Classification (NCBI taxonomy): domain Eukaryota; kingdom Metazoa; phylum Chordata; class Mammalia; order Cingulata; family Chlamyphoridae; genus Cabassous; species Cabassous unicinctus. Next base: position 40,704 of record JAQZBX010001835.1, on the reverse strand, counting down.
CACAATCCAGCCCGTCACGACTTCCTGGGCGGCCACAGCGCGCGCTCCCCGAACTCTCCGCGCCCCGTCAGGCCTCAGGGATGGAGAAGGCGTCGAGGAGGCGCGGGGCCAGGCCCGCCCCCGCCGCCGAGGTCGCGTCTCCTACCTGCGCCGTGGTCCCCGCGGCGCTCGGCGCTGCTGCTGCCCGCGCTCGGCCGCCGCGTGCGCCCGCCCCAGCCAGCCGGGGCGCCCTGGGGCCCCCCGCCCCGCATGGCCCCCGCCGCGCGCTCCCAGCCGGCCGGCTGCGGGGGGTGGGCTCCGAGCCGCCCGGCTCCTCCCTCTCGGCCTCTTCCTCCTCCTCCTCCCCGGCAGTCCGCGGGCTCCGTCTGCTGCCCGGAGACCCGGCGCGGGGGGAAGCGTGAAACCAGAGCTGGAAGGGAAGTGGGGAAGGGGCTGGCGGGGGAGGCGGAGGCGTCTTCCTCCCCCGCGCGAGGCCCGCGGCCTCCTCTCTGCCCTCGTCCTGGCCCACGCCGCCCTCCACCCACGCGCACGCGGCGGGCCCCCGGCCTTTCTCTCGGCGCCTCCGAAACTTTGCTTTTCACTCTGGGTTCCTGGGCGAAGACAAATGGGGAAGCGCGAGGGGGAAGCGGGTGCAGCTGGGAAGGGGCAGCCGTGAGGTCTTGGGGATGAGGTGGACGACGGCGCCGCCAAGATGCGCGAAAACTTAGGAAGTGATCAAGGGTGGAGGGAGGCGATGGCGGGAGTGAGAGGGACTCGTTAACACTCGCGCGGGAGTGGAGAGGAGGGAGATGCGAGACGGGAAAGGTGTCAGGGGTAGCCGTTGGTCAAAATGAATTCAGAAATGAAATGCGATCCTCCCCTTTGGAATCTTTTGGTCCCAGAGCCCCACCCGACACTGGGCGGGAGCGGCCCAAGGAGGATTGCTGGGACCTGGGCCCCCAGGCCCGCTGCCCTCAGTGCCTTCACTAACTTCTCCCTGATTCATCCTAAGGGGCTCCTGGAGCATCCCGGATACCCGCTCTAAGATGTGGGTCCCTAAACCATACACTCCATCCAGAGTGTACAGCCAGTGGTAATCACAGGGTTGCACAGTCATCACTTCAATCAATAGTAGAGAATTTGATTACTCCACAAAAGAAAAGAAGAGAAACAACAACAAAAAGACAAAGGGTACAAAGAACTCTAAGAAAGGCTTCTTTCCCTTAAGATGTAACATGTGCATGGAAAATTAAATACCAACATAAAATGGAATATGCCTGGTGCCAGTGGGTAGGCACAAAAAATGTTGCAGAATTTGGGCGGTGGGAGAGAGAATTGTGAGGAATTTGAACTCACTTGTAGATGACTGATTCTTAATTTGGGTTCCACAGACCCCTAGAGGTCCAGGATGGGTTTATATGGTTCACGATACTCTTGAAATTATGTGCAAAATTTTGTTTTCATATGTTGGGTGTTTTGTTTTGTTTTGTTCTTTTTGATAACTTGTCAAAGAGGCTTGTGATCTTAAAAAAAAAAAAAGGTTAAGACCCATTTCTGTAGGCAGTGAGAAGCTTTGGAAAGTTTTGGAGCAGAGGAGTGAAATTACTAAAAATGATAAAACATTTATTGACACAATCTCTGTAAATGACCAGATTGCGCTCTGGGCATACAAATGAGTATAAGATGAATTTTGAAGAAGAGGGGTCCATGTGTCTGTGCATGTACATACTTACATCTGTAGTTCCTAAGAACATGAGTGCAATATAGCACCACAAAATAATTCATTGCCATAAAGATAATCCTGTTCAAAACATTCTGTTTAAGAGGGGAAGACGGTATGTAATATATTCTGAGAACGAAATCCATCAAATGGTTAAAATCAACAGTTGGAGCATTTAATGGTGGTAAATCCTCAGCAATCTGAATGTTTTTACTTTCATGGGACAACCTAATAGAGATGCAAGGTAAAGGAAGTATTATTGTATTGTTTAATCATAGAGTTGGATTCAGAATAATTAATAATTAACCCTTTGCAGTTATAATGAGGAAAATTAGTCTTCAATTAGGTGTCACCCTGTAACAAAACTAGACATTGTAAAAGATTTTGAAAGGTTTCCCGCTAATTTGCATCAGGAATGTGGACACCTAGTAATTTTTGCCAGATAGCTATAGACCACCCTCATCTTACCATGAGAAGGCTACAAAAAGAAGGGCTCCATTCCTCAGTGGAGATTTAGCTATTATTCTGTAAACACTTTGTTAAACGTACAGAAGAATTGCTTAAATGTTTGCTTGGTGGCTATGACAGTTTGAATTTGGTGAATCCCAGAAAATATTATGTTTTTGAACTAATCCATCCTGTGGGTGTGAGAACCTTTGATTGCATTAGATTTGGGTAAGGGACCTTGATGAGATCACTTGATTAGATCACTTTTGATTGGGCTATGTCAGTGAGGCATGACACAGGTTGGGTCTCTGCCCTCTTGTTGGGTCTTATATAAGCAGAGACACAGAGAAAGAGACAGAGAGAAAGACAGCTGCCATTTTGATCCTGCCATGAGAGAGAGAGAGGACTGCAAGAAGACAGAGAAGCCCCGAGAGGCTGAGAGAGGTCCCGGAGTCTGGAATCAGCAGAGCACAGAGACACAGAAAGAGGCCGGCGAGGGGCTGGGCCCACAAAGCAGCCCAAGGCTGAGGAGACAAGCCCTGCCATCTGCCTGATAACCCAGAGCTGAGCTCCTGGAAACAGTGAGCCCTAAAGGGAGACAAGGGACCTCAGCAGAGATGGGCTGCCATCTTGCCTCACCAGGTGGCAGGACTCCAGGATCTGCTAGCAGCCAACCTTTGGTAAGAACGCATTTCTGATGATGTCTTGATTTGGACATTTCTATTACCTTGGAACTATAAGCTTTTACCCTAAAAAATTTCCCCTTATAAAAGCCAACCCATTTCTGGTACTTTGCATTGGCAGCCTTTGGCAAACGAAGACAATGGTTAATTTCATGTGTCAATTTGGCTATGTTACAGTGTCTAGTTGTTTGGTCAAGCAAGCACTGGCCTGATTGTTACTGTGAAGATATTTCATGGATTTAAATCATTAGTCAGTTGATTGCATCTGTGACTGGTTACATTTAAAATGTAGCAAAGAAGACTGCCTTCAGCAATGAGAGAAGTTTCATGCAATCAGCTGAAGGCCATTAAGGGGGAACTGATGATTTCAGCATCAGGAAAAAGAATCTCTCTCTCTCTACTTCAGTCAGCCGGCTTCTCCTGGGGAGTTCATCAAAACCTTCATTGAAGTTTCCAATTTGCAGCTTGCCCTACAGAATTTGGATTTTCCAGTCCCCATGGTCACATGAATCAATTTCTGTAATAAATCTCTTAATATTTAGTTCTGTTTCTCTGGAGAACCCTGACTAATACAGTGGCCTAATATTTAAATGTCAATGCCAGTCACATAGGCTCTGACACGGAGAGAGAGGGAGAAACCCAGCCTTTCCTTTCTTTGACCGTCTCCTCCCTGGCTTCTGCAGCCACACTCTCTGGTCCTCCACCCACTTGTCTGCTCCTTCCTCTGGGTCTCCTCCACTGGCTGCTCCTCTTCTCCCCATCCCTTAAACACTGGTCTTCACCAGAACTGTGTCCACAGCCCTCTTGTCTTCTCAGGTGTCCCTCAGACTTGTCCTGGGCTGCCTCATCTACTCCCAAGGTTTCTACCACCCCAATGCAACCAAAATCTCTATCTCTGGCTGTAACCTCTCTCCCAAATTCCATATTCATATTTCCAACCTAGAGACTCTGCTGTCCTCTCAAATTCAGTATCTCCAAAGAGATTCATGCTGTCTTCTGCACAATCCCCAAACTGCTGTTTCCAAGATAGTTTTGCTCTCCTCATCCCCACAAGCTGGAAACTCAGAAGGCAATCCTACATAACCCTTTGCCCCCATCCTTTATGGGGAAAAAAATGGTGTTTAAGAATATGAGAATCTCTGGATAATATAATTAAAATAATAATATTTATTGGGAACTGACTACATGCCTGGCACTCTTCTTGGAAATTTACTCTTGTTAAATGCATTTCCTCTTTACAATGACCCTATTATTTCACCCATTTACAGATTAGGTAACTGAGGCACAGAGAGGTTAAACAACTTGCTGAAGATCACAAACATAGTGACAGGGCAGGGATTTGAACCCAGACAATCTGGCTATATGAGCCCACACTCCTAACCACAATGATGTTCTATCTCTCCCTAGACACATGATATTTCTTGATGCCTGAGTACAAATTATTACTCTCCTTTCATATAATGAGACTTATGATTAGACAATAAGTCATTCATACTGCTGCATTTTCATGCATACATCTCCACCCATCCATCCCCAGAAGTGTGTGAGAGGAGAAAAGGTAGTGGTGAAAATCATGCCTTACATAGAATTAATGTACCTATTTCACCTCCCCCTCTAAATTGTAAGTTCTTGAGGGAAAATGGCATGCTTTAGTCATCTTTGCATCCTTAGACTAAAGACTTGTTGAAATGAATGTTCTAAATTGATATTCTGATTCTTGACAGGCTAGTTGATTTGTTTCTCAAGTCTCCTGGAAATTCTCTTGAGTATGGCAATGATAGATATTTAAGAGAATTCCCATCAAGTTGCATAGCTAGAGTTAAATAGGAAATATTCTCATTGAGAACAATAACAATGCCTAAACAATTCTGGGAAATTTAATTGTCTAAAGGAGATCTATTCTTAAAGAAAATAAACCTGAATGAATTGGAGAAAAGAAATCTGTCTTAAACTCAGGAAATAACATTAGACAACATGAAGACTCTTGTTTGTTAATGCCTGGAAATAGGAAGTTGGTTCAGTTTCAAATACCATCAGATAATGGCAATGCCAAAGGATGTTATCATACTTTTAGGCTAAATATATAATATAAATAACCTTCCTTTTGCAGTACATGTTTCCAAAAGCCATAATAGTGAGATAATACATGGGAAACTGGCAGAGAGGCTGTGGACTCCCATTCTAGACACAGGATACTGGGATGCCCTTTAACTTGTGGCACATTTTTATCTCCCAGTGATTAGTGTCTGCTAGTGATTTGACATTCAAAATAGGTTTAGATGATCAAATGGCTAAACCATTAAGGAAGGGTACTATTTTAGTTTCCTGGCTGCTAAATCAAATACCATGCAATGAGTTGGCTTAAACAACAGGAATTTATTGGCTCCTGGTTTTGAAGCTAGGAGAAGTCCAAATCGAGACACCAGGAAGGTGATGCTTTCTCCCTGAAGACTGCGGCATTCTGGGGCTGGCTGCCAGCGATCCTTGATCCTGTGGCTTTTCTGTCACATGGCAAAACACATGGCAGCTTCTCCTGACTTCTCTGGATACCATTGACTTCCAACTCTTTCCTGTGGCTTTCTCTCCATGTGTCTGAATTTCATTCTGTTTATCTAGGACTCCAGGAATAGGATTAATAGGATTAAGACCCATCCTGATTCAGTTGAGTCACACCTTAACTGAAGTAACCTCATCAAAAGATCCTGTTTACAATGCATTCCTACACACAGGAATGGATTAAGATTAAGAACCTATTTTTCTGGGGTATATAGTTCCAAGCCACCACAGGTGCCTTAATTTTAACTTTTTTTTTTTTTTACCTGTTCTTGCCTTTATTTATCCTTCTGTAATCTAGGGACAGCTAATACCTCTGACTATGACTCTCTCTCCAGTTAGAGATTCATTCATAATTAAATAGGTCATTGTGGGAGAGCCAAAGAGTGCCCCTGCCATTGCCACTCTCTGCTCAGAATAAATAGACTTTATTCTCTGTTAGAAATTCAATGTCTACCCTCACTCCAACATCCACCAAGAAAGAGACACCCATCCACTTCTCATTGAGCCTCGTTAGCTCGTTAGCTTACGAGCTCAGTCGTATCAGTCACCTGTCACTCAGATGAAATGGGCATCACCCCTTCATCTGTCTTTCATGTTGATTGAGTCCTGTGATCCCTGATAGATAACCTTAGTTACTCACAGTTGTTATACATACACATGGTACAACATTAATCGCCATAATAAAATGTGGCAAACTTACTGTCATTTAAAAGTACAGCAACCTCAAGCCTTCTTTTCTGACTTTTAACCTCCCAGGGATGAAGAGAACTGTGGCCAGCCCTCTCCATTGCCTGACTGCCCCCCAGTTCTCTAACAGCTCATTTCTACTTTGTCTGACCTGCATAAATTCCTGGCTCACTTTCTCTTAATGGGAGAAAGGGGACTCCAAAGCGATGACCCCGGTACCCACCAGGAGCTTGTAAATACCCCCGTTCAGCAGTCACAATCACAGAGAACGCAGCTCAGCTGAATGCAGGAAGCCTGCGGGCAGCTCTGGAGACAGGTGCGCAGAGCCAATGGCCAGTCCTCATTAACAAGCCTTCCACGGGTTAGCTGCCCGCGGAATATTTTCTCAACTACCTCCTTCCCCCAGGTGTTTCATGCTGAGTAGAGTGAAGGTGTTCTTTATTCTTCTCCAGCAAATACTGTCAGTGAGTAGGTCTCTATAAAGCTGTTCTAGGGTTAGAAAGATTCACACCACTTAGCCAGTTCGAAATTTCAATCCAAAAATCAATTAAGGATTCTGTCCCCAATTAAATCTGTATGCTTGGGGATATGTCACTTTATTTCTTAGTTTCTTTCTTTGAAAACAAGAGGAAAACCAGATGAGTGGATTTTAGACTGTCAGATTTCATGGGTAGTTGGTAAAAATTTAAGAAAAAATAAGGGGTCAAATGTAATATAATAATATAATAATGTTACTAACATTTTGTTTCGCCAAGAAAGTTTATTTAAAAAAAAAAAAAAACTTCCACTAACTAACATAACTGCCATTTCATAAAGGCCCTTAACCTT
>JAQZBX010001835.1:10746-25496 GCA_029593785.1 Cabassous unicinctus | reverse complement strand
GACCAAAGGGCAGCAGAGGTTGATTAAGCACAGCAAAGAGAATTACATTTCCTGGCTGTGTGTGAGCTGTCCCGGATTCACAGTCACCTCCCTCCAAGTCCTACAAGAGTCTCACAACATGCAGGGAGGAGAAGGAGTGGACAGGCTTTTGCTGCTGAGAAGAAATCAGCCCACAATCCTAAGAGGTTCTCTACCTTTCCCACCAGGCTAGGGGATGGACATGGATCATCATTAGATCAGGAACTTTAATGGACCACGTGGGTCCCAATGCTTTCCCTTGACTCTGTCCATTTTCCCCTAAAAGCCTTTTGCTCTGTAATGTAGAGAAAGGCATGTGATGTAGAAGATGGAGAAGGACATGGCTCTGTGGATTCTTTCATATATATGTATATATGAATATGTATATATATTTCTCAAACACATATTTTAAGGCAGCTCTTTGGTTTTAAAAAGGAGGCTGCCCATCAGAAGCTCTGTAGTTATGATAGAATGAGGTAGAATTGAGCCAAATTTTAGTCTTCCAAGATAATGGACAATCATTGAAAATCTTAAAACCTCATTGTAAATTAATAATTTAATTTTCACCTGTATCAAAATAACATTCTTAAATACAATGAAAAAGACAAGAGTGTAAAAAAGTGTGTATGTGTTTATAGTAAAACTATGTAAACTGGCAAGAAATTCAAGATTTTAAAGAAAATTTCTTAATTTGGAGGAAAAAAAATATTGTTTTTTTTTAAAAAAAATATATATACTATCATTTAACTCATTCCCTCTTAAAAAGCCTAGACATAAGTTTAATAAAGGAAATACATATATTGTGTATTGAATGAGATATTTAGTACTAGTATTTAAAGCTTATTTGAGATGGCAAATTCTTTGAATCAGAAGCCAGGTGCCTATTCCAGGAAAGAGATTTCTGTATTGAAAAAACAAAGAACTTATGTGCAAATAAATAATCACCCCACATTAAATTGAGGGGTCAAAGACCGGCTTGGCAGCTGGAACAAAGAAAAAATTGCCATCAAAACTCTTTGGCCCTTCTTTCCTAAAGTAAATTTGGAGCTAATTAGCTTTCAAGACTTTTCCGGGGTTTTTTCCACAGTGACAAGACAAAGGAACGCACTTAAGATTAAAACCAGATGTTGAAGTTTACTGGTTATTTGTGTACATACATTGCATATTTATACATCACTGTTAGAATTGTGATTTGGCAGAGGTCCAAACACATTAAACGGACTTTGTGGATTTTGTTCTACTTTTGATTTGACACTCAGTGTATAGGTACCATTTCAGAATTCACCTTCCGAATCCTTTCTAGGCCAAAGTGCATTTCATGACCACGTTACATGTTCCTTATTAAGTCAGCTTTTGCTGCTCTTATAAGAAGTTAGAAAACAGTTCTGTGAAAGATTTCCGAAAATCTCAGGGACCATAAAAATTACATCAGAGCTTGTATGTCAGCATCAGGCCTATCCACATTTATCAAACCGTCTCTTTCCTGTCAAATCATGAGTTTTGGCTACTTGATATTTGGGTATGAGAATACTAGAAGAGGAAAGTACAGCTATATTTTCCCTACACAGATATCAGTGAAAACACAGCAAAAAAGAGAAATAAAATGATAAGCAGGATATATCCAAGTTCTTCAAGGACCTCTGCCTAATTTCTTTAGGATCCTGAACCCATATTTATCTTTGGTTATTAAAAAATGAAGTTTAAACTCAATGACAGGGAAGCGGGTGTGGCTCAGTGGATAGAGCCCCCATTAACCATATGGGAGGCCCGGGTTCGCATCCCGAGGCCTCCTTGTGAGGGCACGCAGGCCTGAGCTGTGCGGTGGGCTGATGCAGCAACCTCACGGCAGGAAGCGGGTGTGGCTCAGTGGATAGAGCCCCCATTTACCATATGAGAGGCCACGGGTTCGCTTCCCGGCGCCTCCTTGTGAGGGCAGGCCGGCTCGCGCGGCGCCGTGGGCTGATGCGGCAAGACCTCACAGCAAGGGGGAGATAAGCAGACACAGAGAAGACACGCAGCAAATGGACACAGCAGCACAAGCAGCAAGGGGGGGATAAATAAATAAAATAAATAAATCTTAAAAAAAAAATAAAATAAAATAAACTCAATGACAACAAGCAAATGCATTAGAACGAAAATACGCAACTAAGAGCCCCGGTCAGTAGTTTGATTTAAGACCCCAAAACAAATGGAAAACCTAGAGATCTCAGTCCTTGAGAAGTTGTGGAGTGGAAGGAAAGAGAAGAAATAGAATAATAACAGGTTCTAGAACTTTCCTTAGTAAAAAATTTAAATGGGATGCACCTAAAGACACGATAGGCTAATTCTCCTACTAAACATTTGCACCTCCAGATTTATTTACAAATAATCCCTCCCTTATGAAACTAGTTAGGATTCTGAGTGTTTCTCTCTGAGGATAAATATGGTACTTCATAGCATTTGATTTACAGATTAGGGAGTCAAATAGATTTTTTTTTTTTTTTTAGTACAGTTCTTGGTCTCCTCATTGGTATCTCCATAGCATTCCAAGTAGATTTACCTAAAACAATAAGTAAATACAAATAAACAAACAAAAATCTAGCCAGGCAGGGCCTGGCTTCATAGAGCCTCGAACCTTCCTTGGTCCTCTTGGGCGCGGCAGGGGACTCAGCAGCAACAGAAGTCTGCTGCTCTGTCTGCCCTGCTCTTTGTGTGGCTTGCTGGCTCCCCTCCCATCCCCTTCCCCTAACTGCATATCTGTGCTTATTCAAACCCCAGAGTTACTGCTCCCACATAACTGTTTTGCTCAGGGACCCATGTCTATCCCAGAGCACAGCTTTGGGTTTCTTTCAGCTTCAGCTCTTCCTGCAAACTTCCCAATCGTTTCCAGACATCTCAAATTAAATGCCCCCCACACACACCCAAAGCAAGAAATCTACCTAGAATTACCAGACCTTCAAAAACTCAGTTTGGTCTGCTCCATCGGCATCAGTTCTCCTGGCAGTCTTCAGAAGGAGAAATTCTACAGCTTACCTCGGTAGTTCTTCCAGTGTTGCAGAGCGCCTACCAGGTTTCAGGCTGTAGGTCGTCTACATGCTAAATTTCCAGCCTAGAATTCTATACTCAGGAGAGACGGATATTATAATCCCTTTCATTTGGACAGCTTTTTACCATTAACGAAGTTTATTTACAAACGTCATGTTTAGGGGTCGGTGGGAAGGCAGGCAGGAATGTTTTACACTGAAGCTTCATTTCAAAGTCACCATGGAGGGAACATTTTGTGTGTGTCCATCTGGTTCACAATAACGTCCCTTCTCTCGGAACTGTCCCCACCCAGCCTTGGGCTGAGCTCCTGGCAGCCTTGCCTTTGTTATGGGGCCCCCATCCCTAACCCTTGTTCTCTCTTTGGGAATATGGAATTATGATTCAGAGCCTGTCATTCTCTTGGGTGGCCAGAACTAAGGTGATAGAAACGCAGAGGGAAGAATGAAAGAGGGAAGGCCTGGGATGTTGAGGACCTTGTAGTTCCCAGTGGCCCTCTGTTCCTGGGCCCAGTCCTTAGGAATCCAGCTATCCATCCTTCCTTAGCTTTCCTTTCATAATATGCTTTTTTTTTTCTGTTTAAAATAGATCCAAATGGTTTCTGTACTTGCAAACCAAAGAATCTTGACTCTCAAAGTCTACACTTGTACCACTATATTGATTCATTTTGTTATAACTATATCATATACAGTGCAAATAAACACAGAAGAGGGAGTTCAAACATTCACAGGAGAGCATTTAACAATTTTTAATGATTTGGATAGAACATTTATTCTCATCCCCCCAGAAAAAACCTACACGGATTATACTACTTAATAGATAATAGCCTTGTGACGTGGCAGGAGATGGATTATTGGTCCTTTTTTACTCTCTCTTATGAGAAAGCTGAGACTATGAGACAGACCAGAACCCAAGATTTCACCTACACAAGCACGTGGACAACCAGAGTCAAGTCTTTACAAGGACCTCTCAATATCTGGTAATACATAGTAAGCATATATGATGATATATTTGAAAAAAATACTGGGGTTACAACCAGTACATTGATTAAACAGAATTCATGGCAAAATCAATATACGTCATTATTTTGCTTTTGTTTATTTTGTCTTCCACATTTGCCTACAAACTGTATTTATGGAGGTAACTTCTGTCTCTGGATGTAAACTTGGGCAGCTCCCAGGACTTGGCTGTTCACGCTTAGATAATAGATGGCTCTACAGTCCCTTTAAATCACAAAACCAAAAGTGGTTTAGTGATTTGTTGTGTCCAGTCCCAGACAAACGCTGCGGGCGTCCTTCAAAACCAACACTTCTCCCCTCTGCCCTTGCTAACTAAGCCAAGCCTTTGGGGAAGAAGGTGTGGTCATCCTCCCACCCCCTCGGTCACTAGCTGCTGTGGGCAGCGCTGCCTGGGCTGGGGGGATGGATTTTACTCCAGTGGGCGGCCTCTGGTACACTGGGCCTGACAGCCAGTAAAAGCAAACTTTCTTCCAGGAAGCAAGTTCATGTTGTTTCTCAGGTTTTTTTAATTACCCAATCGCAGAGGCCTTTCACCTAATTCTCATGCTTTGAGGAAGGCATTCCTTCCCCAGGAGGGTGCTCGCCACTGCCCACTCCTCATGGTTTAACGCTGTCGCAGGCCTCCTGCTTTTCCAGAGGGTTCTCTCTCGGGCGGGACTTATAAAGGGCTCCAGCCAGCTCCCTCCCTACAAGTATTTCTGTTTGGCAGGAAATACTCAGGGATCTTGGCCTTGACATTCCCAAGGTGGCAGCAGGCTCCTGGTCCACACTGGGTAAGGCGAGCCTGCCTCTCACCTTCTGTGTTTCCTGGGACAGTTTCAGACCCCATTCCAAGCTGTGCCCCAACCTCAGCCGACACATACCAAGATCTCAGAGTGATCCACAGCAGGCCTTTCCCCAGACATGGGGGTGAGAGCTGGAGACTTAGGGCTTGGCGTAACCCTCTTCTAGCACTACACTCTGATCCCCTTTCATGCCTTTGATCTTTTCTAACTTTTACATGGGGCTCAGTCTCACGTTCATTTTGGCATTTGATTTTACATTAGCACTCAAATGAAAATGCAGACAGGAAGAAACCATTCTTAACATTCTGTTAGAATAACACCCAAAGGTAACTTACACTCTGTCCAAAGACCTGTAACTTTAAATACTAAACCAGACAGTTCCTGCTTCTCAATGAAGGTTTCCCTCTGGAGACTCCTAATTCCATTTTCTAGTGGAGGTTTTCAGTAAGAATCGGTCCCTCAGTTCCTCAAAAATGGAATCCAAATGTTAAACATAGACTTGCCATGCAATCCAGTAATTCCACTCCTATGTATCTACCCAGGAGAAATAAAAGCGTGTGCCACACAAAGACTTGTATGTAAATGTTCATAGAAGCATTATTCATAATAGCCAAAAAGGGGAAACAAATGCCCAGGTGATGAATGGAGAAGTAAAATGTGGTATATCTGCAACAAAATATTATTCAGTCATAAAAAGGAAAGAAGTACTGATACATGCTTTACCATGTGGATGAACCTCAGAAGCATTATTATTATACTAAGGGAAAGAAGGGAAATACAAAAGCCCACATAGCGAACGACTCCATCTACGTGATGTGTCTAGAGACAGAACGTAGATTAGTGGTTACTGAAGGCTGGGGGGCGAATGGAGAGTGAAAATGGGTACACGGTTTTTTTCTGGGGTGATGGAAATGTTCTAAATTTAGATTGTGGTGATGCACAACTCTGTAAATTTACCAAAAATCATTGAATTTTATGGCATGTAAATTATACCTTAATAAAGCTGTTTTCAAAAAATAGAACACTAATATTTAACAAGCACAATCCATGACAAGCAAAACACAACCTTTTCACGTAAGGACAGCTGTTGTATGATCTCTCTTAGATGAAATACTTAGAACAAGCAAATTCATAGAGACAGAAAGCAGAGTAGTGGTCCCCAGGGGCTAGGGGAGCGAGAACGGGTAGTTATTACTTAACGGGTCCAGGTTTGTTTGGAATAATGAAACCGTTCTCGCAATAGACAGTGGTGAAGGTTACACAACACCGTCAATGTACTTAATGCCACAAAGTTGTACACTTAAAAATGGATAAAATGATTTCTATGTGATGCATATTTTACCACAATAAATTTTTTTAAAAGATATAAACTTTTCTTTCTTTATTTCTTGCCTAGAACTAAAGCCTGGAACTTTCCATGGCAAATGTTCATAGTATCTCAATTGTAATAAATGTTCCAATGCAAGGTGCTGGTGGTGGGTGGTAGATGGGAATCCTGTATTTTTTGCATGATTGTTCTGTAAACCCACAAATTCTCTAATGAAGAAAATATTTTAATGTTCATAGTGACTATCTCTGGCAATTAGATTATAGGATCTTTTTCTTTTTCTACGTGTATTTTAGAAATTTTCTTCATTGGACATATGACTTTCTTAAAAACAAAAGTTTTTTTTTTAATAGCATGGTTGAATTTATTTATAATCTTGCAGTAGGGAAGGCCTTTCTAAATAAGACACAAAACCCACAAGCCCAAAAGCACTTTGCCAAATTTGACTATATAGAATGTTGTAAAAACCAAGCCAAAGCAAAATAAAAACCATAACTAAACACAAAGTTAAAACACAAAGGAAGGACAAATTAGGGAAAACATCTGCAAAACATAATGGCAGACAAGACTAATTTACTTTATTTATAGTGCTCAGCAAAATCAATAAGAAAAAAAGTTAAACTCAATAGAAAAAAATGAGCAAAGACTATGAACAAATAATTCACAGAAAAGGGAATATTGATTGCCATTTTGCATATAAAAAGATGCGCAACTTTTTTGGTGAGAGTATAAATTCATGCAAATTCTTTTAAAGAATTTGTCAAAATCTATTTTTTTAAAGGGCAGTATATACTGTATGACATGGAACTTCCACTCCTGGGAATTTACCCTCAAATTACACCAACAAAATATTCTATAGGTTCGTTGTAATGTTGTAATAGTGAAATACTAGAAACCTCAAGGTCCATCGACGGGCAATAAGCTAAATAAATGATGGTACCTTACAAGCAGAATCCTACGCAACCCTCATAAATTATCAGAGTTATATTTTTTGATGTGGAAATATCTCTAAGAAATACAAAGTGAAAAACACAACGAGCAGATGAATGGATAGTGAAAATCCATTGTGCATGAATTTTTAAAGGATAAGTCTGCATATTAATATACACATATTTTTCGAGGACATACTAATGGCTATCTGTGGAAAGAGGGACTGCTGGGATTATGAACCACTTTTCTTCTTATTTTTTACTTTTGTGCATTTAAAAATAACCTAAGGGCTCTGTTATTTAAACAGGTTATTATTTGTCTCACTTGACCTCTCCTCGCAGAGATGCCGGCTGAAGTCAAAGCAGGATACCAGATGCGCCGGGGGAGCTGCTGCGGCACGTAGCGGCCCGACCTGCGCGCGCAGCTGTTCCAGCTCAGGGCGGCCGCCCGGGGCCCCGGTGCAGCCCAGCACGCACGGGTCATCCCGGTCCAGTCCCTAGCTGTTCAAATCCCCCAAGCCATTGCAAGTCCGAGGCCGAGTTAGCGGTGAGAATGTGCGTGGTGACATTCGGGAAAGGTCCGAAGGAAGGAGAAAGGTGTGAACGCTTAAAGGCGCAGCCTGGGGAGGAGAGCCCGGGGGTGGGCGAGACGGCAGGGCCGGGGTGTGATCCCCCAGCTGCACTCTATGAGAAGATCCTCTAGCCTTTTCTCCAAGAATTCAGCCTTCCCATTCCAGAATTTCGTACCGTAACCCATTCCCCAACTGCACCACCCCCCCACCCCCGCTCCCCAAGATAAGTAATAATCTGGGTGTAGAGAGAAGTGGGACTTTTTTTTTTTTTTTTTACGTTTCTGCACTTTCTAAAGTTTCCTACAATGAGCAGGTATTATTTTTATCATTTAAAAAATCTGTTCGAAAAGATTAATCGTGACTATAAATCTGTCTATACTGAGGTATGATTTCTATTGGATTCGATAGAGAAATTCAACCAGACATGCTCTACCTGGAAAGAACAACTGAGGAAAAGTGGGTAACGCAAGAATTTGACCCGTGGAGGAGGAGTTGAAGGACTGGCTTCACGTTTGTTTGAGGGAAGGTTGGGAGCAGAGGGGAATAAACAAGGGCTGGGAAAGAAGGGGAAGGGGAAGGAGAGGGAATGGCTGGTATGGCTATACTTTGGGGTCTCTTTAGCTATAATCCCCCAATTTCTCTTTCATTGGTCTTTATAGAATTTGCCATCTATCTCCTAGATTCAGCCCCTCCTGCTGCTTTCATAGTTTTCTCACGCGGAATCAATATCCATGAATGTATGAAGGAAGGAAGGATGAGTGTGGTGACTGCCTCTCCTGCTGGCACTAGATGGCAGAAGCTTCCAGGAAATCTTTAGAGTCGGGCCTCCAGGCTAGGAATGCCCGAGAGAAAAAGCCCATTGCGGCCACTGTCTAAAACCCTATCACTGAGTCACTCTTCTATCAGAGTTCTGCCCCCAGGAATGATAGAAAAAAAAAAAAATCTTCATTAAATTCAGTGTCAGTCTCAGTAGGTTAATACTGCATAGGTTATTTTACGTGGACTTGATCCTCCTAGTGTCACCTCGGTTATCCTTTAGTTGTGTCCTTCTGGGCAATATCTGTTTCTCTGCAGGATGAAGGCTGTACACATGAGCTCTGAGAACGAGAGTTTATTCAGGATGGAAGGTGTATACAAAGGAGGGGGTACCTGGGGCACAAAGAGAGGAAACTGGTCCCCATTCTTCAGCTTGCGCCCCATTCCGGCCTCCTTTTAACACAAAGGCAGGCGTTGTTGGCAGATGTTGCAGGGGGCCATAGCTAGGTCTTCAGCTTCCTGGTTTCAGGTTGAACTTCAAGTCGCCTTTATCAGAATTCTTTAAACAACCTCCTGTGCTCGCCTTTTGGTCTGATCCTTGCTCTTCTTTGCTGGGTAAGTCCCCATCTGCAGAGCCCCTAGTCCTGAATGTGACGCCTCCTTGGTCAACTCCTGGAGTCTCTCCTAAGGGTACCTACCACTGTTTGCCCACAGTGTCTGTCTTGCAGTATCTCTCAGCGTTCCAACTGTCGCCTTCCCAGGTAACCCTCTTAAAAGGAGGTTTGCGTCTTTGAGATGTAATAGCTCAAACAATGGGGTTCTTTTTTTTTTTTTCAGCTTTTAATTTTTTTATTAGAAAAGTTGTGAGTTTACAAAGCAATCATGCATACCATACATAATTCCCATACATCACCCTAACCACCAGCACCTTACGTTGTTGTGACACATTCGTTACAAAGGATGAAAGAGCATTGTCGTAATTTTACTGCTGTCTATAGCCCATAGCTTATGTTTGGTGTATTTTTCCCACAAAGCATCCTATTATTAACACCATGTATTTGTCCTGTATATTTGTTATAGTTCCTGAAAGAACATTCTCATATTTGTACTGTTAACCACAGTCCATCATCCACCGTGGGGTTCACTGTGTTATAAGGTCTCCCCGGGCCAACAAAGAGAACTTTGAATTTCCATGAGACCTCATGGCTGAGTGATTTACAGGTTGCTTCTGCAACTCTGACCAGAATCTCCCTCTGTGGAGTTTATTGCCTGGACGAGATATCCTGGAATGGGTTGGAATGACTGGAAGTTTTCTCTAGCAGAGAGCATGAAGAAAAGTCAAGGAAAGATTTGTTCTTCAGGTGTTTAAGAGCATTTGGTGTGGCGAGGAGCGGTTAGGATAGGTCCGCTTTCATCATGCCACCCCCTGCTTAAAATCTTTCTTTGGCTCTGGTTGCCTGAAGCAGCATTTCCCACAGTGAGGTCCACAGAATTACCACATTAGATTCTGTGAAAAGGTGTCCAATGGTTTAAACCAGCAGTTCTCAGGCTTTACCTGTGCAAGTGATTCACCTCGGGGTCTTGTTAAAACGAAGACTCTGGTTCAGGGGTGGTGCCTGGGAATGTGCATTTCTGTCACGCTCCCCAGTGACACTGCTGCTGCAGGTGTCCACAGACCACACTGAACTACCTTGTTGAACCGGTGGATTGAAAACGGATATTTAAGTGCCTTTATTGTGTTCGTGTGCACTGTCAAATCTCCAAGAGGAGTGGACAGAATCCAATGTTTCCTTGATATGTTTGTTCTTGGAATCCTTTCTTCATGGAGCATCTCTGAAGACTGCTAGTCTAAACGATAGAGTCATTTATTAAAGTTCCTTAGCCTAGCATTCCAGGAATGTGTGCTGCTTTCCTATCGTCCTGTTCTCAACTCCTACAGATTCCTAGGTCCTGACTAAAGGTGTTGAAATTGGAAATTTCATAATCTAGTCCCAACCACCTTTCCAGCATTATCTCCTACTTTTCCCGTATCGAAGCTTCCTTCATCACTCACTCACTATTTGCAGTTTCCCCTTTCCCTCCTACTTCCTGTATTGATTCCCCTCTTCCTCTCTACTCCGTAAAGTAGCGTCTTTTAATCGTTAACATGCGGAAGAGTCACCCGAAGAGCCACATTCCGTGGCTCCAACTCCAGAGACCCTGATTTAGTAAGTTTGGAGTGGGGCTGGAAAATCTGCGTTTCCAGCAAGCTCCCAGGTAATGCCTGAGGCCGCCAGGCCACACTGCGTAGCACTTTTTGCCATCTCCAGAAAGACCTCCTTTCCCACTCTTGCCCATAATGGTAACCCACCTTTGAAACTCCCAATACTTACCTGGCATTTGGGTTGTTGTTTATTTTTTCTTGAATATGCTTTTTCCCCCATGAATCTATAGGCGTCTTGAGGGCAGGGTTGTAAGAGTAAAAAAAGTGGCATTGGATTTACGGGGCCAGTGCTGCCACACTGAGCCAGTCCGGTTAAGGGGCTCGAGCTGTTTGCAGTCAGGTGCTGATAAAATGATTTATTAAAACAAAGTTACACCATCCGGAAGGTGCAACACAACTGGGCTGGGGTCATGTCCATCGAAGCGCTGCCTCGGGTAGGTTACGAGTGGCAGGATGGCGGTCCTGGCCCACCACAGCTCCAGGGCCCACTTACCCCACAGTAGAGTGTAGGAGCAAAAGCCTGAGTCCACAGGGGTGGCAGGGGAGGGTGCCAGACATTAGCTGGGACAAGAGCTGTCCCCAAGCCTGCACTTCACCACCAGCTTTGGGTTTGGATTATTTGCATCAGTACATCTGGGAATTTTCCAGAGCCCCTTCACTTCTTTAAACCTGCTAGACTGCATGTTCTGGCATCAACTCTGAGTCTTTTTTAAAATTAGTCCCACCTCCAGAGAATTGCATTTTACTTCTGCTTACAGTTTGTTCTCTCTAACGGCACTCACTGCATTTGATAACATGCTTTTTTGGTAAAATTTGCTTTCAAATTTTATTACTCTGTGTATCTCCCTTTCTGGCTAAAGAAATGATGACCAAGTAAGTAAATGTCCCAAGGCCACGGTGTTTGTAGATTCTTGCATGAGGTTTTGAAATGCTCTTGCAAACTTTGGATTCATTGTGTGGCATCTTTCTGATTCTCTGACATCATGCTACCGGCTTATTGTTCAGTCACTGCCTCAGTCTTCCTTGGCTTCCTGGTGCTGCCTCTCTCTCCCTCTGATCCACTTCTCACCTCTGGCGAGGCTGGCGTGACCTGGATTATCTTAGCCCTGTGTTCTCATCCTGACTCTCAAATCCCAGCTACTCTGGCCTGACTCCACCAACAGTACACAAACTTACCTGTGTGCAGACATGTACATGGAAAAGGTTGGTATTTGCCCTCATTTTAATAAATTCCTGCTTTTTGCCATTTGGAGCTATAGCCTAACCTGGGTGCCAGAAGTAACCATGGCGAAAAAGCCCTTGACAAACATTTATCCATGCCTCTGTGCTTGGCACTCTGGGTTACATAAAGATGAACAAGACTTCAAGAGATCTCACCAGACTAAAGGGGAGGCAAGACCAATAACCATATAAAATGAGGTACATTCCAGTAGTCTGACGACATTATCTCGTAAACCGTAACAAATGTTCCAGCACAGTGTGGTGTGTTGGTGAAGGGGTGTTGTATGGGAATTCTACACGTGTGTATGATTGTTTTGCCCGTTCACAACCTCTGTAATAAAATATACTTTTAAAAAATAGGATGGGTTGGGGGGAAAAGACACCAAATGTAAGGTAGGGACTATAGTTAATAGTAATATTTTGATGATGCTCTGGAATAGTTTGTAACAAATGTTTCACAACAATGCAAAGTGTTGGTGGAGGGGTGATGTATGAGACCCCCGTATGATGTTATGTGTGTTTATTTTGTAAGTTCACAATCTTTACTATACACTTATTGTTTATGCATGTCATGTATGAATGATATACTTCAATAAAAAATATATTTTTAAAAATTAGATACAGTCCATGAACACAATGCAAATAAAATAGTGAGAAATTTCAAAAGAGGAGCTATTTCTTCTTGTTGGAGACCATTAAATGAAAGCTCCATTGAAAGTAGAGAAGGTAAAATTCAAGGTCAGCCTTAAATAAAGAGCATTCAAAGAAGAAGACAGAACATTGGGAAAAATAGAAGACAGAAAAATACTGAGAGTATTTTGGCACTTGAGATCGGTTTAAAACCTAGAGAGGATGAGGAGAGCCAGCAGAGATAAGATTGGAGAGGTAGGGTGGGGTCATTGGTCACAGAGATGGGTATAGTAGGTTTGAAAAAAGAGATTTTGAATTATGAAATTATTTATGTAATTCTACACAAGGACCCAACTATGGATGTCTTTAAATAAAACCTCAATTTTTATACAAAGTAAATCCTGATCTGCTGAATCCAGTTTAACTATTTTACTATTGAATTTTGTATTTGAACATGTACCATGCGTTTAACAGCCAATAAATGAAATTGGTGATATCAGAATTACAATTTAAGTCTTAAATTTTTAAAATGAGATGGGTTCATATCAGTTTCCCTAATCGCATTTCAATGGTATTAATAACTTGTCATTCTGTGCTCTAAGGGCTAGAACTAGGAGACACAACAGAATCAGTTCTGGGCTGGATGGCAAAAGACAGCGCTTCAAGGAAAGAGGTCATCTCAGATCTAGTTTTTTTGAAGCAGCAAAGCCACTTACCCCTCTGTGGCTAAGTTTCATATAAAAAATTAAAACAACATCTGAATTCTTTTAATCTCCTAATTGTGCTGTGAGGGAAAATATATATGTTTTACTTAATTTCTTACCAAATAGAATGAAAAGGGTAGACCATATGATCTCTAAATCCCTTACAGTATTAACTTCCTAAAGCAATGAAATTTATTTAAAACGCAGCAATAGACATTGAGCATCTGTGTATATACACTTACATATCCATATCTACGTGCCATTAAATGGCAGCAGGAAGCAAATTCATAACTAAATCGGCTTCAGCCAAATTTTTCACTTCATCAGAAAGGTTTCCTTTTGGCTTTTTGTTGTTAATCTAGAGATTCAACAGAATATCTCTTCCTCCTTCTCTCTCCCGATATCTGTCTATCTATCTATCTATCTATCTATCTATCTATCTATCTATCTATCTGTCTATCTATATCTTCTCTCTCACTCTAACTTAAAAAAACACCTTTTTATTAATTTATGAAAATGTCAAACATTCACAAAATAAGAATACTACAATGAACCCCATAAACCCATCACACAAATTCAACAAGTTTTGCCATACTTGCTTCATCTATCCATCCATCCTTACCTCCTTCCCTCTGTACTTCTCCCCTAAATTTTAAAGAAAATCCCAGACTTCAAGTTGTTTCACCACTATATACATCAATATGAATATCTTTAAAACATGGACATATTCTTAAATGATCATAATGCCATTATCAAATTTAACTAAATTAACAGTAATGTCTTGGAATCATATTATAATGTCTCTTTTAAATGTTTTTAAACAAGAATAATGGCAATGTTTTACATAATTTACAATTTAAAAAGAATATTTGAATAGTAAATGATTCATGTTTGGAGGCTTCTGATCTAGTACTCTAGTTACATAAACAGTTTTAGGAAAGTTTGGAGAAACTGTAATTGGAAGTTGGAAGGCCTGAGGAATAGTTTCTCATAAATTTTAGGCTACAGATGACAGTTCTATGCTTCAGTTCTAGGAACCCCAGAATGATGCTGCTACCTGATAGTCCTCTAATGAAGATTAAAGACGGAGCATCTGTTATGCTCATTAAGTTCATTGAAGCAGGATGGGGATGGGTGCTGGTAAATGGAGCAGATAAATGTGAGGCATATGCACAATTTTTTCATGTTGAAAAGTAATCATAGAGAAACCTTTCTCTTTTGGTGCACGTACTGATACTTAAAATCATGTGTGATGCATGGAATTCATATTAACTAGGGTAGGGTCAAGTTAGGTAGGAAAGCTGTGCTAGAGGCTTCCTCCTAGAACCTTGAGAGAAAATTAGAACATGATGCTATGATGCCTATAGTTCTAGGAAGAGACACAACTAAACATATTCATGTCATTTGTACCTTAGATGTCTAGGGGACAAGAATTTAAAGAAGGCATCTAGATGGTAATTGTTCAAGAAGAAATCAACTCAATTTTTCAGTAAATACAAAAAACATTGATATTATTCAGCTATTCTTTTGTCAGCAATTTATCCCAAGAAAATAAGCATATATGC